>CALSBV010010223.1:13269492-13319264 GCA_943590825.1 Bovichtus diacanthus
TATGTGCTTTTGGAGGCCAATACAGGTAGTTTTAGAATTATGGCATGGTTGTGATTGTTCCAATATTCACAATATCTTCAAAGGAGACCATTTTCATGTCCAAATAAAACGTTTAGAGTGGAAAAGCATTTGAAACAGCATTTACTGTACACCATCATGGGACACTGAAACTCTTCAATGAATCCAAACAAAAGACATTTATTTAGGAGTTAGCAGCTCTTAAAGGAACCACTTGTATTCAGTGGTAGGGAGGACAAACAAGACTACACTCAAATAAATGAAATTAAAAAAAAATAAATAAATAAAATCAACAAAACGTGTAAAGAAAATAACATTTAAATGATGGGTGGTAAGTGGAACCTCAAAAGGACTGGGTGACACAACGTATTTTCACAATAAATGTCCAGTATCGGCCCTATATGAGTGTAAGCCACACACACACACACACACACTCACACTCACACACTTACTTTCTTTTTCACACACACACTTTTATTTTCACACAGTGGGATATTTTGCCTCATACAGCCCACGAGGGGCAAAGACTAGGATTGACTGGAAAAACACTCACACCACAGCCCATCACTGCTGTGAGACCAGCAACAGGATTGGAAACACGTGTGTGTTAATACCTGTTCAAGGCCCTGAGCAAATATATAGCCTCGGCTAACCTGCTAATAGCCTTAATTTGTAAGGTAAACAGTAGAAGAGTTTGACACTCACTCACCTAAGGTGCCTTTCCTCTGCTGCGCTGCCTCTGCTGCCTTTGGAGGCTTTGGAGGGACTGGGGGCGAAGGGGGGGGAGTGAAAGCGGCAAAGTTACAGCCTGCCTTCGCCACGCTATCTGTTAAAGTCATTTTCTCTCAAAGAGGAATTAATTTCCTTTCTCAGGCGGCCCACAGCGCCTGTGGCACAGTCTGTCGTCCACTCGGATCTCCAGAGTTATTGTTACTGTCCATCTGTAAAAAAAAAAAAAAAAAAAAAAAAAAAAAGCATGAACCACAAAAAACTCTACAACAGCTATATATTTATAATTTGTTTTTATATCATTTGATTTTAAATCTGAACAGTGTGCACTTTATTTTTGCGCCATAGACACATATACAGTATTAGTCACATTGTTGCTTTGGATTTTAGAGATTTGAATGTAGGAAATATCTGTGTTTATTTATCTTACATTTTTAATAAGATATATAAAAGATGTATTAATAAAATCTTAATTATGTTACGTGTATGAATTATACAGCTGAGTTTTTTTTTTTATTGCAAAGACTAAAACCAGATTTATGTAAATTCCTCATCATTTTACCATTAAATCACTTACAGACCAGGATTATTTCTCATATTTTAAATCCCATACTGTCTGTCTTGTATCAGAAGTTATATAAATGAGTTTCAGGGCAAATAAATCTGTTTTAGTTTTATTTGAGCTCATTATAATAATAATAATAGTAAGAGAGAATAAGAGAAGCCGAAGCAAAGAAGACTTTCTTCTTTCACTCCCGGCTGTTTACCGCCTTTTTATTCCTACTTCACTTCTGGAAAATGGCACTTTTATGGCCAAAATGATTTAGTGAGACTCTGATGTGAGGGCTGACAATGTGTGATATGAGTGTTTGATGTATGTTGAGGTTGTAGGTGGTTGAAATATTTCATCTTATACAAACTCATAAACCTTTTCCGGGGGATTTATTTCCAGTCACTCTCGATGCTACAAGATGTTATTTTCTGCCTGTGTGTACTTATTTTAAATATTGACTAAAACTGACCAAAGGTTTGTTTTGATTAAAGAATACTGTGTTTAATGTTGCGACAGTAATTAATGGTAATTTCTTTGCCAACTAATTTGGTGTTTGGGACGCTGTTTTAAAATCAAAGCTGTTATTTCAACTTCATGACCTCATATCGAAGGTCACACTCGCGTCAGTATTGCTGTGTATTTCGGTTTGACGATGTGAGGTGTTTCATTTCAAAATGAGATAAAAAAAATCATGGGTAAAAAAAAAAAATAAAACCATACTCTTAGAAAATGATTGGTTGCACTAAATTAAAAATAAACTGTGGTTATAGTAGGTATAAAATGTTAACCCTTATTTCAGATTGGATCCTGTGTTTTTTTTTTGTTTTCGGAATATTATCTTGGACTAAAACTTGTCCTTTTTAAAAGTAGTGTAGAGTCAAATATACAGTGACTAAGTCAAACATCACAGGCAGACAAAACAATGTGCAAAGGAAGCCATTAGAAGCAACAAGCGTCCTTGTCTTCTTCCATAAGACTAACACCATTTTAAAGGGTCAAGACTGACAAAGACGGGGCGACACGCTGAGTTAACCCCTGACACCTCGCCTCCCCTATCTCTTCACGCTCCCACACCTCCCCTCTCCCCCCGTCCCACCCATGAACCATTAAGGCTGTTTTCTTGCAGGAAAAAAAGAAAAAGAAAAGATGGCCACCGTAGGTCAGACCCAAGTCCAAAATAAATTGCCCTCTTTCCTGAGCCTCAGCCATTTTAATAGTACAGATTTATTGTGCTGTGCTTTTTGGAGGGTGATCATATGTATGTGGTCAGTAGCGCGTATGCAGTCTGTGACCCAGCCTCCCTCTCACGTTACACCCTATTTATAACATCCCCTCCGCCGGCTCCCCTCGTTCTGCAGTTCCTAGGAACCACCTCGAGCTCCAGTCCCCTGTTCCTCCTGACATCTGAGAGGCTCTGCTGCAGCATATCCTGGGCTAACTGTTTATCCTGTATAGCCTGGCAACTGGCCGCATGCTCCGGATTACCACAGGACACCATTTCAAAACACACTTTGCTTTCTGCTCTGACTAATCGAGAGTAGACTTTTTTTTTTTAACTGAAAGAGAAAAGTTTTGGGATAGTCAAAGGAAAAAGAGCAGCAGCTTGGATATGTGCTTGTGATCTTTTTTTTTTTTTTTTTCTGGTTGATTTAGTAACTTTACCCTCTTTTACTTGCACTTCTCACCTTTCCTGGAGGGCCGTGTGTGTTTGCACGCAATGGATCACACACTGTTTGGCTGCCTGCGGAGCCCCCACGCCCCGGCGCAGGGCCTGCATCCCGCCTTCACCCAGTCTCCGCTGACTCTGCACGGACGCTCGGACCACGTCTCCTACCCTGACCTGGCCTCTTCATCCTCCTCCTCCTCCACCTCCTCACCCTCTCCCTGTATCATCTCCAGCTACCCGGTCGACGACGGCCTGTTTCCCGGGCAGCACCACCACCATCCTCACCGCGGCCACCTGACCGCCCAGCAGCATCACCACCCGCCTCAGCACCATGCATCTTGGCATATTCCACAGATGCCGTCACCTAGCGGTAGCACACGCCACAACCTTTGCCACCCACACTCCCACTCATCCCATGACAGTGGGCCAACACCCCCAGACCTGGGCCACCCTGGTGGGCCCAGTATGTGCGCCAGCACCCCCAGCCTGGGCATCGGCAGCACCCCTACTGGGGCCTCCTGTGTGCCTGCAGACTTTGGCAGACAGACTCTGTCACCTGCTGAGGCCGAGAAGAGGAACGGCAAGAGGAAAAGTGACAGTTCAGGTAAGAGGAGCTGAGATCCGAAACTTACTCTACTACTATTTACTTTTTTTTTTAAGCCACTGCTCTCTAATGGCAGAGATTGTATTCCTCAGATATTTTTCTATATATATTTTCTGTATAAATAAGCTGCTTGTGACACGTTGCACAACTAAAGGCTTAATGTAAAATGATTTGGAGGCATTTCCAACATCTCTTTGCTCAGACTCATTGTTAGATAAACATCGTCACATAAATATCAGCGTTTTAAGAATTTCGAAGCAGAGTTCATGAATAACAAACATCTGTACTTGTCATTCTGAATCTTTCAACAGCACATAACTGTTAAGATTTGTGCAGCTCTGATAGGAAAACAAAAAACTGTCTGAGAAGCAGTTTGTAGGTGTCGGCTGACACGCAGGGAGGCTGTTGCAGCAGGCGGACTGAAGCGTGGAGCAAAGGCCAATCGTAACTGTGTGGGCACATCTGACTGCTGACATGTTTTGTTTAAAAATCACATCTGGTTTGTTGGGACACTCTTTAGAGGGCAGAAAATGAGGCACACAGTAAAGAATTAATGTCACGGATTGTAAAAGACTACGCCGGCGCCTCGCGCCACACTAAACACCCGTCAGACGGAGGCGTTTCAGTCTTTTTTCTTGTCTTAATTTTGTAGTTAAAATGAATCACAGTCAGGATTACTGAAATAAAAAGAAATTATTGCAGATTGCAGAGGCCAGTGTCAGGTATATGTGTACTAATAGGATGTAATAGTCATTGATTTATCTATAAATAAATGCATCATTTTAGTTTTTTTCAACAATGATTATAAATTATTTTAATACCACAAGTAAACCCTAATTATGCTACGATTATGTGTTGCTCTGACTCACAGTCAGAAAGATTTATAAAATGGATCTATATTCATATGTACAGTCAACAGTAAGTTCTGTGCAGTAAAGTCCACCAGAGCTGTGAGCTTCAAAGCAACTTCTTTTGTTTTTTAGGAAATTTATGACGCTGCAATTTAAGGTGGTTGCAGGTATTGCAAACTTTTTGAAGATAAACTGCAAATTATTAAGCTATATTTAAGGTATTACATTACATTGCATTATATAACCTGTATATTGTTATATTGTTAATACAGTATTACAGATATATACAGATATACACAAAATCTAAACATAAGAGAATTATTTAAAAAGGAAAATCTTTGCACATTTTTGAACAAATCCTCCTTTCAGGACGATACTGAAAAAGGTAACACCTCCCTGATGACCCGCAGGACATTTCCAACCTGCAGTCACCACAATAATCAATCACGTCATGACAAACTGCCGAGGTCGGGTCGCGGGAGTTCTCGTAGGGAACGTGATATTAGCGAGAGTTCTAAGTTTTCCAGGGAAAGTGTGCTCGCCGTTCTCTCTGTCCATGTGAGGATTTGCGGGCCCTCAGCGCCGATCCTGCACCCTTTTAAAGGCCTCTTTGTGTGCACAGCATATCACCTGCACTTGACCAATGACTGATATTCCTGCATGTGATTAGTTTCGCTCAGGATGCTGGTGTTCACCTCAGAGAGCCTGTATTCCCTCTGACAGTCCGGCTGTTGCTGCAGTGTGCTATTATTGTGATTAATAGATAGTCTGACTGCACTGGAAATATGTATTTGTAGTAATTGAGGTTATAATCCCCAATACTAGAAAAAGCGCAGTTAAAATTCACATTACTCACAGATTTAGCAGGAACTCCAGATGTCATAGTTAAATGAAAGATTCATGCAACACAGAATATGTCAACACTATGTAACGCACGGAGCCTTTTAAGAGCACTTCATTTTCAGTTTTATAGTTCTGTCCTATTATCGTCATGCAAAATGGAGCAATAGTGCATTTAATCCACAAATCCAACGCACCGCCTCCCATTTCCTTTCCTCCTTTGTCATATCATTTGGAAACCAAGCCTCAGTCTCCAAATACCACTTCCCCTGCAACAATAGTTACTGCCTACTCATTACATGTGCCGTGCATTCCCTCCATGCTAACACCAATCACGCTGATTATTGGGGCTAACTAGGTTGCTGACTCAATCAGCTGTCTAAATATCACACCGCTGCCAGTTGCATGAGATAGAGTCCTGATTAGGTTTCACCATCTGGACCAGAAACTTGAGCGAAACCTGAATTCAGATACAGAAATAATAACAAAACCTGAGAGCTCATTTCCATGCTCGGTTTAGCTCAAATATGAAGCATCTCAACTTTCTGTGTTTAATACTCGCTTGTGATTGTTTCCTCAAGGAAGGCCGCAGGGTGGGCTAATGAGATGAGCCAGCTTCTTGGTATTTTGGGTGTCTGGTTTCTGCGGAACCTGCTCATTTTTTGTGGTCAAGCTGGAGAGTTTCAGCCCTATAGAGTGTCGGTTGGTGCACTTTGCTGAGTTCACGGGTTATATTTGCATAGACTAATGCTGTCAAGGGAGTGGTCGCCTTTTAAAAAGTTACTAGATTTTCTGTGTGGAACAATAAAAGGTGCTTGAAGTCTTATTTTGTTGAGGCAGCGTTGTAAAAAAGGAGGAGTGAGGTGCTGAAGGCCTCTCACTGGCAGACACTTTTTTCCTAAAAGAAGCTTTAGAAAACATTGCGGATGTGTCGGTGCATTTGACTTTATTCTTGTGTGTGCTCCTGCAATATTATTTTACCAAAGGAAAATAAAAAAAAAAAACAAAAAAAAAAAACACTTTCACTGAAGGAAAAACAACTAACACGCAATTTTCCACCATGAGAGAAAAAAAAACATTTTCTTCTGTCTATTCTTACTTTCTTAAGAACAAGACATTCATTTTGAAAGGTCCCTCCTGCACTGAGCTCAGTTCATTTGGGAACCCTAAATGACGTGCCCTGTCTGGCTGCGTGTATTTTTTTTCTCATATTATTCCTCCTTTTTTGTGGAGAGATGAAAGTTACAGCGGGGACCTAATTGCTGTGGTGTAGTGGCTGTGTCATAAAAGCCTGCCGCTCGTTTTAACTCTAGGCCTGCTGGTCTGAACCAGCTGGCAGTGTTATTCTTTTATTTCTCTTTACACAATGTCTGTGTTTACCAGAGAGAGAGTGGATAAATACGTCTGAAGGGCCGTTTCAATCAGCCGCACACTGTTTGGAGTCCTCGCTTTGAAATTACAGGGAGGGAAAGGCAATGTCAAGGGGGAGCCGGACACAGGCCGCGGGTCAAGCAATGATCTGCTTTATTTCATAAAATTCATGTGGGAATTTTAGCATTTTATATATCTGTTTGTCCTTGGCTCTAAAATGGTGCAAGTGCCGCACAAATATAACTTTTGTAGAGCAGTTTCAGTTTACCGCTCATCTTCTCTTCAGCCTCTCAAGGGAGTTATTTTGTACTGAAAACAACACACTTAATTAGAAGGAAGATTCCCTTTCGGCGACAGGTCGCTCCGGGTGGAAATCTTAGGTGAAGAGACAGTTGTTCCTCTGACGTGGCTTCATGGCTTCGCACCATTTGTGAGTCTGGCTCTGGGCTGCAGGACTATTTACAGTTTTGCTTGACGCAGGCCTGCTGGATTAACACACACTACAGAACAGGACCGCAGATGAATTAGCATGCAATCACTGCTGCTTTCAAATGCAATGTGCAACTGAAACACGTCCAAAAGAGAAACCGCATAGACTGCACACAATAGGAACGTTTAGGAGGGAAAATTAACTGTGCGTGTTTACTTTGGAAAGTTTGTGGAAATAACAAAACAAAAAGTATTGTTCTGAGGTGATGAGCTGAAGTGGAGATGGCACATGCTGGGGATTATTATTATTTTTTTTCAAATGTATATCCCACATTTTCATCTTGTGGGATATACTCATCGCAATGAAAAGCATAGTATGTTGCAAGTACCAGCCTTGCGTTTGCTGCCCACACGTATTTGTGCTATTTACAGGGTAATGCACTTTAGAAATGTTCATCTTGTGATTGCTGGAAATGTATTGTTTTACTGGAATTCTGAGAACGGCAAAGCACATGTGAATCAAATGACACAAAGCTGAAAAAGGAAAGAAAATATGTTTTGGAAATAGTGGTTCTTTGGCAGATTCTGCCACAAAATGAGAAGCTGCCTGTGAGATCTTAATTAAAAAATAACTTAAGAAACATATTTCATATATTCCGCAAAGCTGCTTTGTACCATATTTAAAACATAAGGGTGTAGCAGCAGATTCCTTTTAAAACGAAGACAAATTAAACCCATGTTGGCAGTAAGAGCCAGCCTATTGTTGCAGCACAGCTGCCAGTCAGACGCACATGTGTAGCCGCCCGTGAGTCCTTCCAGCCACTTAAAGTGTTCATAAACAATGACTGAACAATAAAGTGTGATTGACAGCCCCCATTGTTTCTCTTACCTCGCCTCTTTTCTTCCCCTGCTGACTTGCACCTGCCACATAACGTTCGCTTTATTTTTTATTTTTGTTGCATATAAATCTGAGTGGAACTCCGTGGTGTTTGGTTTCAGAGTCCCAGGACGGGAATTACAAGTCAGACGTGAGCAGCAAACCCAGGAAGGAGAGGACGGCGTTCACCAAGGAGCAGATCCGAGAGCTGGAGGCCGAGTTTGCCCACCACAACTACCTAACCAGACTAAGGCGCTACGAGATCGCCGTCAACCTCGACCTCACTGAAAGACAAGTATGTTCCTACCCACCGCAGCTTGTTTCCCCCTGGGTTCAGACATTATCGAACCCCCCATTAGCACATTAATACCATGTTGTGAAAACAGAGGCCTCGGGGCGGCGAGGAGGCTTTTCAGCTCGCTACTGTGTTTTTGTAACTTCGGTGCGAGGGGCTATTGTGCTCCAGATGTGGCTGTGTGACGGGACTATCATATTCCAGATGTTCCTGTCTATTCTTTCAAGCAGGCTACAGTCGAGGCAGGGAGACGGGCTGAAGGAAGTGCTGTCTAGCAAGTCACTTCCTCTCTCCCACTACCCCTGCACAAATTGGTCTCAGAGCGTGGGCCGGGTTGCTGTAAAATGCGGGCACATGAAATAAATAACAAGAGACAAATGGTTGGGGGAAGGAAAGGGCGTACAGCCTGTTGTTCTCTGACACCCGTTTGGAAGCTGTAAGTCACACTTAGTTGACACCTTGCCAGTGATATTTTGAAGTGGAATACAGTGTGGATTGAATGTAAAGAACAGACGGCAGAGAGAAACATGAGAGATTTAGGTGATGCCTCGGATGCTAATCTTAAGATCCCAAAGATATGCACGAGTGGGCCTTATACAGTAGATCAAGGATCCTTGTGTGATGCTTAACTAAAAAGTATCATTTTTTGCATAAAGTACAGGGAAAACTGAGACATTTGTGGATTACTTTTCTCACTGTGGACATTTTGATTCAAAAAGGAAAAAAACTGAAACTAATGGTTAACATCAGCAGTGGCTCCTTCCCATTTAGAACCAGGGCCCTGCTTTAATTGTGCATGCTGGTTCTTACTGGGACACCGAAATGGAACAAGGTCAACATTAATGTTATTAGTTACACCTGCTATTCCAATCACATATTAAAACGCCATGCCATGAGAAAGGTCTACAGGCCTTGAACGTCTAACAAAATATCAGTGGTATCTCTGAAACTCGTCGTTCAATTCCCACTTAGGCCACCCATGATTCAATCGTGCAGTATTCACCCAGAGTACTGTGTAATGGCTTCAGATAAAAGTGTCCATCTAATTAATTCTTCACAGTAAATAGAAATGTTTGCAAATGTGTTTGAAGGGCCTCTCAAAGTAGTGCGAGAAGTAAAGCTGCACAGTCGCCTTTAGGTTCTTGCTCGATCTGAGAGCAACTGGAAAGTGATAAATGAATCAGAAATTGAGTAAGTAATCCTCTGCTTTAGCTTCATATTACAAAAAACTTTGACGGAATACTTCTAAATACCACTATGTCAGGCAAAACTCAACAGAACCACCAAACACAGAGTTTGCCATCGTAATTCCACTTCAGCCTTCTCCCAGACTGTTGCAATTAATCTTTTTGTGCCTCGAGGCAGCATAAAATGTGCACAAAATTTCTTCAGCTCATGCAGCATTAGTTGTGTATAAGTGTGACCTCAGTTTTGTCGAGGAAAATATACAGCACGAGATAGTGAGATACATTTTGGCAATAGAAACAGTTGGCCACTGCACTTGATTTATGCTGCATGAGCTGTTTGGTTTTGTCTCTTTGTGGGCTGTGACACCTGGAATATTGTAAAAGATGGCAGAGCTGGAAGGCCAAACTTTTCGCATGTTTCGAGTTTACAAAAGCATGGGAAACTGAATTAAAATGTTGAGGAGAACATTTTAGATGTTTAAACATCTGGATCAAAACTCCACCAAATTTAGTTGAAAAGTTAATGTTTTTGTAGACCGCTAAGTTACACATAACTATTGTTCTAATCACATTTAAAAGACTATATTTCAGTTGGAAGTATGTTGTAAAGTTTAAATATAGTCAAAAATGAAATGCTGTTTAAACAACTGGTGTGAGTAATTTCCCCTTTTAATCAAATTTAGCCCAGTTTTAACTAAGATGTGTCGACATCTTTTGACTTGTGGTGCTATTTTAAGCATCTCTTTCATTATCAGTAGTGTGCTATATTTCATGCTCTACTCGTGTTGGAGTTAAGTGGCCCATTAGTGCTCCACAAATGCTTAAAAGTGCCGTTTTCAACCAGTGGCTCTGCAGTTTCTTTTGACCCATCAAAGGTTAAAATGGACGTTCAAGTCTTTGATGCGACAGGTTGCGATTTAAAAGTGAGTGTCACTACAGGATGTCAAGCAGTGCAGGTACAGTGCTGGTGAGTGAGTCTGAATAGGGTGTGTGTGTGTGTGTGTGTGTGTGTTTGTGTGTGTGCATGTAAGCCTTGAGGATCACATGTTTGGTTTTGACATTAGAGCCTGGCATATATAAATGATCCTGAGCTGGCCCCCCTCTCCTGCTCTTGGAAAAGGCCCCGAAGCTTGTAAAGAATCCGAGGTGATACTCAGCACGGCGTACGCCAGTGACGTTTAAGACAAACGTTTGTGCTGTCAACTAACTTCCTGACCATGTGACCGCTCGGTCCTTTCGGAATGACACTCCCCAAAAATAAACCCACCCCACCCCTGCGTGACATGAGCGAGCCCCCCCCCCCCCCTTCTCTCCCTCCCTTCGGGCGCATGTGTCGACACTCAGGGGGCCTCTGCTGCTACTTGACGTGTAAACCGTTTTAAGCAACAGCTTAATCATCAATCTGAGAGACGTAAATACGGTTGAGGCTGTTGAGTCAGGGAAAAACAGGTACACGCCAAGTGGCAGATGGAACAGTACATCCACACATAATTGCTGCAGTAGCAAAAGCTGCCAAACTTTTAGAGAAAGTTACTGTGAAGCAGTAAGGCTTCCCAATTGTTTCTTGATTGTTTTTGTGACTGTTTGTTCTCTTGGTAAGTGCAATGAATTTGACATTTTCCGTCTACTTCACCCCGTAGGTGAAGGTGTGGTTCCAGAATAGGAGGATGAAGTGGAAAAGGGTGAAGGGCGGTCAGCAGGGAGCAGCAGCTCGAGAGAAAGAACTGGTGAATGTGAAAAAGGGGACGCTGCTGCCCTCAGAGTTCTCTGGCATCGCGGCGCTCCACCACTCGACGGACTCCTTAGCCAATGAGGACAGTCACGACAGCGACCAGAGCTCCGAGCACGCTCACTTATGATGCACACACACATCTGCCCCCCCCTACCCCACACCCACACCCCACCCCCCCTCAGAGGAAAGGCCCTGCTCTGCCTCAGGACCGTCCTTAGAAGGACTGCTGTTTGCTGATTCGCCATCGTCATACAACGATGCTAAATAAGTGTACAAATATACAGAGGAACGAGGTGTGGTAGATAATGCAGCCATCATGCAGGCAAAATGTAAATTTCAAGAACTGAGCACATAAAGGAAGGATGTTGACATATTTTAAAGCGCCATTGGTTAAAAATGTCCTTGATAAAAGCCAAAACAAGAAATATTTTTTTTTGTTTTGCCTACACAAATTCACTGAGTATTGCATAACATTTTGGAAATTATACTTAGTCAAACTGTTGTAAACATTCCATGTTGTGTGCCTCGAGAGAAGCAGGCTCTGATTTGCACTGTTGAACATACAGTCTGCACCTCAGTCAGTTTCTACTGTATAAAATGTAAATTACGATGTAATTGAGTTATTGATCAAATCAAGTGCCAGGAAATCAAATTTGCCAAGCTAATATAAATGATCTGTAAATATTCTCTGTAATGTCTTACCTTAACAATAATTTTATACCCACACTATTCAGCTCATGCAGTAATAAACACTGATGGTTCTTTTGTCAACACTTTTCTGCCTGGAGACATTTTGTAAACAAATCTAAAACCTGAACTAAGTGTTTTTTTATTAAATCCTTTCAGGGAAAGTTGCAGATCAAATAAAATGTAACCAGTGATGGAATTCAATGATTCAATAACTGTTTTCCATCTATGTGGCCATCCACCCATATGTGTGTTGCATGAAGTGAAGCTAAAAATGAATTAAACATTGCAAAGTGTAGAGAGCTGGTGATGGGGGTGCATGCTAAATTCACCTTAGCCTCGGGGCAGGGTCGGGACTCCTGCCAAGACTCGGAGAGAGAACCCGCAAAGGATCAGATTCTGTTACAAAATCCAGTTGAAAATAATTTCTTGACTTGATCTCATCTTTCACCACATTGTGATTGTGCATTCTAATTTTTTTGAGGAGGCACTTCACACGGCATGTGAGGTTTTTAATTTTCTTTTTCTTTCCCCCCAAAAGCAAACCACAGGATGAATGTGATCCTTTTCTTTTTCCTTTCTACTGAAACTGAAATTCAGTGCAAAGTGTTCACAACTATGAAAGACATTTAGAGCCTTAATAATCTAATGTGCACAATATCGTCCCAGTAAACTAGGACAACACACTTACTCACATACACACACTCACCTCCAAATATGGTCTTCCCACTTCACCTGCAGCAACTCCTGATTCTTGCCTGTTTAATAAAAAACAATAACAAAAAAGTAAGCACATTTAACCTAAAACCTTCAATATGTGCATTATTATTAACGATTGACCCACAGATCAGCGGCAGAGGCCCTGGTGTATTATAACTGTAGACAATAAAACACTGGGCGACGCTTTCTATCTTTACAATCTCCATGATCATCGTAGTTATCCATTTTTACGTTTTCTCTTGAAAGTAAATTGACAGTTAACAATACACATGGTGCAACCCTGAACCTTAAAAATTACGATCCGTACAACTAAACCACATTCTCACTTACATTTCAAGGGAAACATATTTTCTCCCAGATTACCGCCACAGTTTTGAACACGTGATTAACTGTTACGGACGTAAATCCAAATAAGTCAATGTTGACTTTTGGTTTTAACTTTTGGTCAAGTAATTGACGATGCGGTCTCGTTGTATGGGAAGGTCATTTTTAAGAGACCAGGCTGCATGGTGACAAGTGGATGCACAGTACAAACTGCACTATTATACCTTTAAACTGTCCTTGAACCTCATTTCTTCATTGTATCTGCTTAGGCTAATCTACTGAGCAATGGCCGGCCACAGGCTTTCTGGGCAGGTTCACCTGAATCCTTTGTCCCTTGACTTGTCCTAAAAAAAAGTTTTCAAAATGAAATTGTATGTGTGAGAGTTCAGACAAGAATACAGGGTCATCAGCGCTCAGTCAAATACTAACAAAATCCACCTGCCAGCACCTCTAGAGCTCATTAAAATATTAACAATTTATCTCATTTGTTTAATCCATACAAAAACTAAAGTGTAAAAACAAGGGGGTCATTCTTGGTCTTGAGCAGTTGCCGGCATCAAACGTAAACTCCAGAAGTTAAGTCTGTGTGCTAAGCTAAGCTAAGCTAAGCTAACCGGCTGCTGGCTGTAGCGTTATATTTAACGGACAGATATCAATCTTCTGATGTAACTCTCAATAACAATAAGCAGATTTTCCAAAATGTCAAACTATTATGTCATTTTTTTTAACCACTTTTAGGCAACGAAAAATGCAAAAATGCATTGAACAGTGTGGAGAGGCTTTTTCATTTTAATGTTACGGGAAATATAATGTAAATACATTAAAATCAAATTAGTTAATTGAGGTAATAAAACGTCAAAGTTTCCAATGGGCTTTTTAATAAAATATTCAGACCTTTTTTTGGTGACTGTTTAAAATGAGACACCCTGTACCGGAAAGGGGGCCGGGGGGGAACTTCCCATTAATAAAGTCACGGCTCCAGCCTTGTTGAGTACTTTATACTTTTGATACTCAAGCACATCTCACATTTAAATAAAGTATGAACACCTCACATAAGAGTGACAGTGTGTGGCCATAAATAGTTAGACCACAGGCTGCCAAGGAAACTCTGCACTGCAACACATACAAACAGCGGTAACTCTCGCGAGATAAAGCGCCAGGGAGTGTATCGCCCAGAGGCACAGCCTAACCAAAGATATCGTCGCCTCCTGTCAATAAATCAGGGTCTAAAAACGTTAATGGTCACAGTAACTGAACTATGCAGTTTAAAGCTGTCACGGAATCGATTCCCTGTTTGTGAGAAGTGTCCTCATCAGCGGGCACGCTCTCCCTGTCGCAACTGACCTACTTAACTTGCGACAGAGAAAAACAAGGGTGTAACAGCGCATGTAGACTCAAAGGAACGCCCCCCTCGCGAGAGATAAACACCTGCACAGGTAACAGAAACTTCAGAGGTGAGCACTGTGTTGTCTGCCGATGGCTGGAGCTTTGCAGTCCGACTCGGTGTTCACGGGGGCCCGGGCCATGTTCTTCATGGTCACACCGAACGAATCATCTTTTCAGAAAGTGGAAGATGTTCCTCAGTATGTGCAGCAGGTGGGTACAGCCTCACTTCCATCAGTGTGTGATGATCTGTTGTGTGAAAGTCGAGCGAGCTCCTAATCTGTGTGAGACATCTCAGGTGACCTCTCGCCTACTCTCGTTTATAGTAGAAGTAGTAAAACCACGATTGCTGCATTTAAAAGGTTCACTTAAAAGTGAGTAAAGTCAAGTAGGCATATCAACTCGAGAGCTGGAAAGACTAGTCGATTAGTCAGGAGACGTGTTGCTTTTATTTGTCATGTGTGACCACAAATGCATAACAAGCTATTTTATTACATAGCTGACATTTTTGTGTTTGCTGACATTAACCTATGAATTGAGAAAATAATCACTAGATACATTGATATTGAAAATAATTGTTATTTGCAACCATAGTACCAAACCTAATTGGATAACCATACTCTCACTGTTCACTTTCTGTATCACTTACCACTTACTTACTTACTTGTTGTTGTGTTTTTTTGTACTTATATCTTGTACTTAACCTTTATCTGCACTGTCCCTTTGCTGCTGTAGCGCTGTAAATTTCCCCACTGTGGGACGAATAAAGGTTTTCTGATTCTGATTCTGATTCTGATGAATAATTTCCAGTGTCAGTGAAATGGAAATCTCCCAAAATTGGAGGTACGAGGTTTCTGATAGCCAGGGTGAAAATGATTTGCATTATTGATTAATCTGCAATCTGATACTTTGATTAATAGTGTAGTTCATGAAATTATACCATTAATTGACTGCCTTATTTTAGGGATTTTTGTACTTTTAAATAAATTGAAGGTGTACATGCTTCTCTACAGGATAAGAAAGTTAGACTGTCATTATGTAATCAGAATCAGAAATCCTTTATTAGTCCCACAGCGGGGAAATTTACATGGTTACAGCAGAAAGGTAAAAAAGGATACAAGGGTAATCAAGCGAAAGAAAAAAAAAGATTATTACATAATCATAGCAGATTTACATTACATTACATTTACATTAATCTGAAAAGTAATTTAAGTGGATCTCAGTTTTACTGTGACAGATTACTTGCACATCACACACAGGCACACACAATAAAACAATCCCAACTCAGTTAAATGAATTGCAGTAGTAAGGTGCATATTACCTGAAACCAGCTTTTGGAAACTTTTTCACAAAGATTGACTTTGATATAACTAACAGTCAGACTTCAGATAGACATTTAAATGCTACTGACTAATTTCCCACGTCTACTTAATGCTCAATTCAAAAACAAGTTTGTGGATTCTTCTCTGTCAGTTTACAGTGTCTGAGTTTCCATTTATTGTGGCTAGTGTGTGGTGCAGGTTTAACAGCACATGTTTGTTATGAGGTTTTATGAGGCACATCAGGGGAGGAGAACAATTATCCCCACTGCAGGAGTCCTTATAATCCACTACCAAATGTGATTAAACAAATTTGTTATTGCTGCATGGCTTGAGAGTGATAAAAGTTTGCATGGGTGTGTGTGACTCAGCACTGTGTACAGTTTGTCATTTAATTATACTGTTCTCTCAACAGGCCAAAAATAATTAGAAAAACAAAACACAATCTTCCAATTTTCTTTGGAATAGAGAAAGAAAGGAAGAAATTATGGCTTTGTGGGTCGTTGCTTTGTACATCTCTCAGCTATTCAGTGATTTGTATGCAAACACAATATTTTTGTCAGACAGCAGTGACAAAAGTGTATTGTCAGCCTGAATGTTGTCCTCCAACATCAGTCATCCGTGACTTTATAACAAGGCTGTTTCGGGAAAATGCACACATCTGGTCCACAAATGTAATGTTCCATTTAAGCCCCGAATTCAGAATAAAATAAAACAAAAAAAATTAGATGCCACAACAAACGGTCCACACAGGATGTACGTATGCTGCAGTATAAAATAGGCTGTAGTTAGTGTGATTTTTAGTTTATTTGTAAAAAGATACAAACACAAGAAAAGACAGTTTCAGTTTATGCAAGATCGAAAAGCAGCCTATGAAAATATTTCACGGAAACAGAGGAAAAACAAAGATGGAGGACAAATTGCATTATATAAAGGAAGAGAAATGAGCAAAAAAAATGGGGACAGTTATGAAAGCAAAGACAAGCCTTTTTTGCCCCTCGCTTGCCCCTCGCCCCTCGTTTTTGCACAGCATGAGAATCAACTTGCCCTGCGGAATAATTTTGTCCTGAACTGTCAAGACCGTGGGGCTGCAGAAGTAAAACTATCTGCTAGACAGGAGAGAAAAAAAGGAGGGAAGGTTTTAGACTGGCGTCCAGAATGATAATCTGTCTCTCAGCGGGTTTGGAGGAGGTCTGCCTGCGCTGCGAGCCCATTTGTTGGCGGCAGCTCTGCAGTCTGCTGCCAGATGTGGGGAACGTTGCGTGTGATCACGGGTCCCTCGTGGTGCTCTCGCCTCTGCTTGTGCACACACACTCACATCACACACCTGCATGTTAAAGTGGAAGCATTCACATGTGGATATGCACACACATGCATGCAGGCTCACTCTCCCTTCCATCAAACACACACACTTCCTCCCTTCCCACCTGCAGATGTGCTCCTCTGCGCTCTCGTCACGCCCTTCATTCCTCGCTCTCGGGCCATGTGTCCCGGTTACGACTGCAGTCACTTGGTCAATGGGTGCCTTCAAGCTAGAGCTAACCAGCAGGTCCGACACGCCGCTGAAGTCGCAGTGCTGACCTGTTTGTTAACCCCGTTCCTCACTAATTTGTTCCATGTTTGACAGACCCATTAAGAGGTTATTACATGTTTCCGGCACCGTTAGAAATAGAGGTCTGTCGCTGACTGTTTGCTTAGTGCTTACCATTTGTTTTGTCACAACTAGTTACTTAATGTAATCCATTTTTTGCCACTTTTTCGAAAGAAGAATTTTTAATAAAAAAAAAGAAAATCATGTGCCAAAAAAGCTGCTAATTAAAATGGAAACCACCCTATGCATGTTTGTCTTGATCACACATTTGTCAGCAATATAGCTGCATCTGTTTAAAGTTGGAAATACAGAAATGACTGCTAGTTATTTTTTTTGATAAGGGTGAATTTCCTAATCTAATATAAGATTTATATTTTTTTATTAGAAAGATTATGACCTGTAAAACAACTTTCTGGTAGTTACTGGGACATGCTGCCTCAAAATGTGCAGGAGCAACAACAGTTGCTGTCTTCTTTATGGTTGTACTCATTTTGAACTGGAGCTTCAACTACTGTTGATTTGCACCCTTTTAAACGTCATACTTTCAAATATAGAATTGCGAAGTGGAATGAGTTATTTGGGGAAAACAGGGTTGCAGAAGTGCAAGTCCTATTTATTGTCTGCAGACAACTTTAGATGACCGACACTTGGAGCACCTCCAAGGCTTGGATAGACATGAAACCTGTCTGTTTGAACTACCAGTACAACAGATGAACAACTTTGTTAGAAAATGTCTTGTTCTTTGATTTAAAAAGACACAGATTCAAGCCTGTTTACATAAAACTGTAAGGAGAGAAGTTAGCTTTTGCATTTCCAATCACCAAGCTTCGAATACTGTTGCCGCCAACAACAACTTTAAGCTTAATATTACACTTTGTAGAAACCTGAAAATACATTCAGCAGTTTGAATTAGCTTACTTTTGGTTCGGGGTCAATGTTGGAATGAATTTGGCAAGTCTGGCGGTGCGTTTTATTCCCAATTTTAAGAACAACATTCTGAATTTGAGGCCCATGGGTATCATTTCAAACTTGCAGTATTTGTTTCAAATATGATTTACAATGGGGAAGAATACTTCCAGAATTTAAAAAGCAGTGTACCGAGCCAAAGAGGAAGCCTTATGGAATACGCAAACATGCGCAGCAGAGAAGGACCTCTGCGTGAAAAAATAAACCAGGAATATAAATGACAATGACTTCTTTATCTTATTTTCTTCTTAGACTTAATTATTCTTAAAAGGTCAGCAAGCAAGCTTTACCTGCCAGCGACACGTCGTTATGGCTACTTAAGCTAACAGGCTAACTATCTTAACGCTACGCTGTATTTTATCAGTGAAGACAATTACGTTTCATGGTGTGGTTTGTTAGCACTGATCTTTAAAGCAACCTATGACATCATTTCCTCCACCAGTTCAGCTTTGCTAAGACAAATGTTTGTGATCTCCAATCTGGCAATACATTGTGGCTTTAGACCAGTTGCTCCAGACTGGTACAGTGAAACAAACATCATGGATCAGAAGACATGAAAGTCCTGCAAACTTTTAGCTCGTCTGCCAAGACAAATATTCAATACACAGCTGCTAAAAGCAACAGTGGACTTGAAACTGCCTTGTTTTCACAGTTAGTAACTGCTGAATCATGATTCCCTGTGTGTGTGTGTGTGTGTGTGTGTTTGTGTGTGTGTGTGTGTGTGTGTGCGTGCGTGCGCGTGCGCAGGCCACTCCTTTCTTTGTAGGGCTGATGGTGCTGGAGCTGGTGGTGGGCGTGCTGAAGACAGGAGGCCCAGTGGTCACCATCAGTGATGGAATCACCTCCATATCTGCTGGAATGATCTCCAGACTCCCACTGTAAATATTTAGGCAGTTCATAGTCGAGTCATACTGTATTATATAATAGCATAGTAGTGCTGTAGGCTATGTCACACCAGAACAATTAATGTGCTTTTTTGATTTTGACTTTTATCCTTTTTAAACACACATGTGTACCATTATCATAGCTGCCTTTCCTGCTTTGAATGAAAAACATGGCACCCGCGTGATTTGTGTAGTTAGGAAAATGTTGCTGTTTAAAGGACCATTACCTCGTCCAAAGTGAGGTGACGTAAAGTGGGTAACAGGAAGTAGGTGAAGTGAAGCTAATGCAGAAGTGCCGTAAACCTGCCTTTTTTCTAATAACCAACAGGGGGCGTAACTCCACTGGTTGCTTAAAAGAAGCCCGATTGTATAGAAGTCTATAACAAAATGTATATGTATGCAGGAAATGGCATACTTTACTGTGTGCCCCCCACTTCTGACATCAAACCTAAGCTCTTTCTCAAGCAGACACGACAACCAAAGGTGTGTGTTGAAGCAGGACCACCAGGACTGTCACAAGATGCACAGATGAACTAAACTGTAAATGAACTGCATATTTTCTAACATGTACACACTGTGTACTGCCTGTCCCTCCCTCAGGTTGTTCATGAGAGGCTGTGAGCTGAGTGCTTACATGTTCGTGTGGGACCGGTACCGCCTGCTGGAGCTGCCCTGGGACTCTGCCTGGACCTGGTGGCTCACCTTCCTGGGCGTGGACTTCTGCTACTACTGGGTCCACCGCTTCGCTCACGGTACCTGCACAAGACACTCACACTGATGTACACGGGCCACAACGAAGGGTATAGGTATTCACAGCTTATAAATGTGGTTTATTAGAACTTTTTCAGATTATTCTTGGGTTTTTTTGGTCGTAGTTTTGTTGCCAAACATCAATTGCTGTGTGGTTTCTGCACTGCATATTATACAGGAACAAGCATGCACCTTTTTTTTGAGTTGTTGTGAGCAAATTTTAAAAGTGATACAGAACGTTCACCTCTGTAGGCTTAAACACGTAGATGTGACATCTTTAAGGTTTGCTCCATCAGGGAACACGGCAGCTGTGGTCAGCTTGGATTCATGGTGTTTACTATGGATTTGAAAAGTGACCACAGTTTCTGGTGGAAACGTATTAAAATGTCAGTAGAACCTTTTCAAACCATGGCTGCAGCGTAATGCTCTTCGACGCTGATCATACAAATCCTCAGCATGTTTCAAACTGTTGGCGTAAGTAAGCTTCTCCTTCCTCCTCCGAAGGTGCACTCCGTACGTTTTTTTACACATTTCAGTCACAACAGTAATGCTGTTGCGTTTGTGTTTTCAGTGATAAGTACATTGAATGTTAGATTTCCTTTGCCAATATAACTCCACTACCTACCAGAACCAAACCAACAATCCCTCCCCTTCCTCTTTCATGTGTCACTCACGATAATACTAACACAAAAAAAAAACTACAAAACCAGCTGATGATAAATGGTTGTAAAATGTTGATTGGTTGCCATCCCTGCAGGGAGGAGCACACAAGATAGCACACACATCATGCTGTCCTGGACGTTGTGGAGGAAGCAATTATTTTTGAGTTACATGCAGCTGGTTTCGAGCTGTGCAGATGTGAGAGGCTGTGGTCTCCAGAGGGCTGTGGTCTTAACCCGGAGTTCTCACAGCAACAAGCTGCATATAGTCACGGCTCTAAAGCTGCGACGTCCCGCAGCATCACTATAACATCAGAAATAAAAACTATACACCGGATATGGTATTCCTACAGTAGTGGCTCGACATGTTTTTGAGATCCACTCTTCCCATGTGTGTTGGCTCAGCTGATGCACGTGCCAGATGCTGGGCTGCCACATATCACACCGGGAAGAGAGGCATTTATCTGTGGCCTGCGCTGATGTTTATTTGTGTCAGTGGCACGTTAAGCTGCCCGCCGTCTAGTCCACATAGTTTTGAGAATCTGGCTAAACAGGAGCTGTGTTTTTTAACCATCTTGCCAACAACTGCGCGACATGATTTTGAGGTAACATCGCCTTTGGATTTAAGAGCATTTTTGCTGCCTCAGATTAATAAGATTACCTTGCTTTAGTGAAATAATAAAGACATATATCGGGACATAGCCACATTATAATGCACATGTGAAGTCTGTTGACATAAAGATCTGGGCAATTTGATCACAAATCAGAGCCAGAGACGGTGTTTTTACAACAAACACTGCATCCCTCTAGTGATATAAAGTTTTCAATAAAGGTCAACATTTTATATTCAGTCGTCTGGTTTTTTAAAAACATTTTGTAGAGTGCGATTTCTTCAGAAGAAACCAGATTTTCTCACTTTGACACATACGTTTTTATTGGGGCTTTAATATGCGTGTTTGTACAAGGCAAAGACCAAGGACAGTGAAAGTATCACAGTATCACTGTGGTAATGATGCATTGGCGTGACAAATCAATACGTGGAGCCGTGCGCCCTTGAAACCAAGATAAGTGATAAAGTGAACTGAACTGATTGATCCTTCAACGAATTGTTTAGAGCTCATATTAAACTGAAAGCAGTGACTCCCTGTCCTGTTCTTTTCTTCTTCTCAATGTCATTTCCGTACATTCATATTTCTGTATTTATCTTTATTGTTGTTTTTGTTGTTGTTGTTTTCCTCTAAAACACCAAAGCACGCATCCAACAGGCCGTAAGCTCAATTGCACTCATACACATATGCCGTTTATAGTTTGTTTTTGTTTTGTTCGTTTCGTGTTTCATGTAAACACTTGGCAAACTGGGATGGATCAGTTTTTTGTCCGTTAACCCTCGAGCCTGAATAATCATGCGGCTCCAGACTCATGTTTTGATGATCTAGGAAACCAGGCTGAGCAGCACACATGGATGTTCCATGTGTGTGACCTTATTTTTAGAATTACAGCTGTAATGTGTGTTTTGAATGAAGTGTGTGTGTTACCGCCGTTGCCCTCATTGTCTGAGGAATGACGCTCACAGTATCGCATATCTGCTCGGTTTATTTGGTCAGCATTCTTTCATTTTTGAACTGCAGAATCATTTTTACGTCTCAAAAATAACTTTCCACTTACTTTCATTTCCTCTTCTTCCAGCCTGTTGGCGTTGTTATTATGGAACATTGTGGGGTCGCAGATAATTGTCTGGTGCTGTGCGCCCGCAGCGCTCACTCAGGATATAATCTTTTCCCCTTGTTACCAAAGTGAAGCGGCTCTCCCCGACCGCAGCACAGGCTCCGCACGGTCCTCACTCGTCACTCTGGTCAGCCGAGGTCATCTCGGTCAACTTCCGACCTCCTGTTTTTTCTAGAGCAAGATTCAACCAAAATCTTCCAGTGTGTGTGATGGATGTTTCCTATAATGAAGCACTGAGGAATGAGACAGATCTAGGAAGCGGCTATAAAGTATTTTTCAGCAGTTTAATGAGTGTAAAATTGTCATGTATTGTCATGCAATGCTGCTTTAGGAGTCTTATTTTATTGAACTTGGATCTTGATTTTTGACTCAAAACAGCAAGAACACTGCATCTATAATCCTACTGTGTCAAGATATATGAGCTATAAATCGTAATATTTAATAATAAGGGAAAGACTACAATAGAAAACTGCAAAAAAAAGGCAAAACAAAAACATCCTCTGCTGGGAAATACAAGCCCTTATTAGACTCATTGTAGAATATAATTTTCAGTTTGACCGGTTTATGGCCCTTTTTCTTCACATTTTCCCTCTCATGACTTCCACATGAATGGACAGCTCAGAGATAATTAAGTCGGCCTGTGCTGATGCCATCTTTACTGAGGAGACATTACCACTACACTCGTGCCAGATGGGGTGATTTTAGAGATAACAACAGATAGTGAGCTGCCCCTGTCTGTAGACATTTGAATGACCTTTGTGCACACACAGGCTCAAATGAAGTGCTTGTTTATCTAAACTCATGATATCATCTCTGGTGCATGTCCCAAAGTCGATATACTGCAGCTTTATTGAGTCCTGCTTTCCTAATTATTATTATTTGTTCTAACTGCTTTTTAAAAAAATGGTTTTATCTTGTTTTTGGAGCAGAGAAGATGTAAGTTTTCAGTTGCTGACAGATTGCTAGTATATCTCTTAACTCCTGAAATAATATGCTCCTTGCTACGCACTTAACCACCTTTTCTAAACACATTGGTTTAATAACCTGGTGACTGACAAGAAAAGAAAACAAATTCCAATTTCGCCCACATTTTGTCTGCTGCTTTCCCCGTCAGACAGACTATATATGTTCAAAACTTTTCTATTCTGAACCGGCCTGAAACCAGATGCTTTTAGAGCAGGAGGCTGACTCTGTTCGGAAGCGGCCATGTTGTTGACAGGCCTGTTGATTCTGTTTATTCTAACCTCATATCGCAAGGGCCGCTAATAGCAGCTCTGCTCTCGGGCGGGATCTATATCCAGGCATGTCAGCCAGGCTGAGGCCATTAATCAGCCAGTCAGCTGTCCGTACTCTTGATTATACGTGAGGTAATGGACTTACGCTGCAGTCGTCTCACCACACTGCTGGCTGCTGCTCTGTGTTACACTTATAGCTCAGAAACATCAGAGAATCACTTAAAAGTCCCCTGTGGAATGTTATCATTATGTGATGTATTTCCTGTTGGACAGTGATGGATTGATATTCAGTGTAAACCATTCAGCTGTTGGTTATTGAGAGAGGGGCAGTTTGATCCGATTGTTCTGGGATTGTTGAATAATAAGTGTTTTTGGTTGATTTTATTTTTGTTTTATACCCGTCTATGCAGTCCCAGATAAAAGAGAGAGAGAGTCATGAGAGAAACGTGGGCAAATCTTTGGTCGTCAAATCAAAACCGATGGTACTCGAAGACACATCCACCAGAGATTCAGGGAGCAGATTCAGAATCAAAACCCCGCAATGTGACTGCTGCTACGACCATTTAGAAATCTGACCAATAAGCATACAACATGAAAATATGTTTAGAAGTACCAGCGCTAAAGCCCCAACACTTTATTTATTGTTTTTCTACATTTTGAAAACATGGGAGCAGCGCTGATTAACGGTTCCAGTTGATGACTAGTTGTCTCGGTTTGAATCTGTTTCTTTCTTCTTTTTTCATCGCAGTCCTACGACGGATTAATCGCACCATTTGACAGTTTGAAACAGATTGCGATAAAAGTCTTTTTAGACCCATTTTGCACAGTGTGACATGCAATTAAGATTGCTTTTAGTGCCTTTTTTAAAAGCATATTGTTTGCATCTGTCAGGTGCTGTAAGAAGACAAGCCTGAAGCCACACAGGCTGTTACTCCAGTCTGTCTCTGCTGTACATTATTTTCTGTGTCTTTGTCTTGGTGATAGTTTCTCGGTATTCCTCTGCTACTCTTTAGTTCAGACCCTCTTGAGATTATATCCTGTGATGCCCGTTTTGCCTGCAAATCCTAATTGTTTCCTTTGTTACCTGTGATCCGGATGTCTATGGCAGCCAGAAAAGTATTACATTTAGAGGTACTGGTTTTGAATATTCCTTTAAGTCACATGAGCAACATGTCCTCTTGTCTTATCTCTCATCTTATAATAATAAAAAAATGATACTAACACTTCATCAAAACAACCCATTGTTGGGTTTGATTGGCGACCTAATCATTTTCCGGTCATGGTCAACTTTGACCCAGGGACTTTAAGTGTGCACTTCACGTGTCTCTTACTAAATCATTCACTATTATGTCACTAGAACAGTCAGATTATGTTTATTTTTTTGTTACCGACATTGTAAAAGCACCTAAAAACTGTGTTTTTTAAAAAAACATCACTTCAGCTTCTTCCTGCTGTGACGACCCTCAGCTCCCTGAAGTCCCTGCTGAGCAGCCCTTTTCAACATTTTACATTTTCTTTTTGTAGCACCTCACTACATTCTTTACATCCGTTTGTCCACACCCCTCCCACTCCTTCGGCCTCGCAGACAGCAGCAGTTGTCAAGACAAACAGATGTGCTCAGCACATCTCCTCCGCTGGCCTCCGTCCCCAAGGGGACGCAGCCGATGTGGATGTTATTGTTTAAAGAGGAGCTCCTCCGGGCTGTGTGGCAGGGCGGAGGTGGTGGTGGTGGGGGGTTAACCTGCCCCCGCCCCGGGCGGCCGGGGCTCCATAAATCTTTACCGTGACGTCAAGTTCCTGTGCAGGTTGCAGGGCCGACAAAAGAATCTGGGCCCCAACTTGCTTTGCTAGTTCTGTCGGTATGGTTTGGTCAGGATGTGGGGGTCTCGCTCACGGCAGCAGAAGAGACCAAGTGAAATGTCTCATGGGAGGCAGAGATAACATCAACAGTGATCTATAGGTCACTGCGCTCACACTCTCTGTCTGCTGTGTGCGCGATGAAAGAGAGAGAGCGTCTACTGAGAGGTAGAGGGAGACTGCCCTGAACCTAGACATCACAAAGGGATAATGTCCACATGGCCTGTATGCACGGCGTTTAAACAAAGTGTAGAAAAGAAGAGTGTTTCATGATCGCTGAGAGGGACGCTGAGCTCAGCAGAGGCCATAGTTCGGCTGTCTGCTGCCCTTGTGTGCTCCCCTTGCTGCACAGGACAGACTTCCCTCTGTCAACAGCTGACAGACAGACACTGCTGAGGACAAACCTTTACTCATTGAAGGGACGCAGTGTGAATATGAAACAATAACATGAGTAGTAATGCCCTTACATGTGGATTACTTTAAGTTTCGGAGTACAGTTTTTTTTCTCACAACCTGTGTGTCCGTAGTTCTCACCGTTAATCATGATAATTTGTATTGCGAAATGTTAACTGTGGCGATCTATGGACGAGGTAACATTGGAAGAAAGGAAGTCCATTAGCGTAAGTAGCGTAAACAGTTTTGCCAAAAAAATCTAAACCAGATCGGAAAAGTAAAACCTTTCTGTCAAAGTGTCTATTGTAAAAATTTGATTTTGCAGAATTACTTTCTGTTACTGTATTTGTGAGAACATGTAATAGTGCAATGCACACTTTGTAGTTTTGGCTGTGAAATGATGCAGGGGTCTTTATTTTAGACTCTTGACTTTAGACGTTTTGGTGTTTTTGAAACACAATTCCGAGTCACAATGAAAAACAATTATTCAACACACAAAATAATAAATAATTGCCCTTTTTAACAAATGTTTTTCATTTAACAATGACAGTTAATACGTGCATAAAAAAGAAATACATATTACAATGGGTGTTGGTTCCTTTTTATCTAGGCATTTTAAGTCTTTCATAAACCCCGGGTTCTTATAGCATCAAACACAAAATCTTTCATGATTACTACTTTGTTTTCGCAACAGAGAGCGGTAAAAGAGAGATCAAAGTCACCACAGTTTCATATCTACAAGTGTTTGTATTTCAAGTTAGAATTAATAAAATGGTCCGGGATACAATGTCGATTATATTAAAATATAACAGCAAAGCCATTTTGCGTCACCCTTCACTTTCTATACATAGTTTTTACACCCTGTTTGTGAGAGCTGTAAGTGGGCCTGACCAGGGTTAGTGTGTTTAGTTTAGTGTGTGTGACTGAGCTGTGTGGACAGCATGAAGTATGGCAGCAGCAGAGGGGAGTTGGCCCACTGTCCCACCAAGTCCGGCACTCGCTGTTTGGGTTGGCACCTCATCCAAGAGCCCTCCAATCCAAACACTGGAGGGCTGTTCACAGGCCATTACCCCTGTGATTGACAGCGAGGCCCACCACTCAGAGGGCTGCACACGAAGGACACCGTTTGTTGGTGCCAGGAGTTTGTCGCTGACGGTTAGGATTTGGCAGCTGATTGATTAAACCGTAAAAGCATTTCACAAGGTTTTGTTGGTTAAAGAGGGTCGATTTGGACCTCCCTCTCTGCTGATTATTTTTGTTTTTCACTAGTCATACTTTGTTTTTATGGCAGCATTATCAAGGTACAGATTGATCGTTATCGTCGCTTACTGCAGGCCTCCACTGGTGCTCGTGGAGCTCAATAGGACTTTGCTTTCTTGCGTTTACACGACTCTGGTTATGTAAGCACTGCTCCTGACAGGGTTGAGGTGGACGTAAACAGACTCTGTCAAAGTCTTACTCAGTCACGTAACATGACTGATGATGACTCATAAGCCTTGATTATGTGTCATGATATAATTCAATAGTATTGAGCAGGTCTTAATGAGCTGACATCGTAGAACTACGTCACCCTACTGCCAGACCTCTTCTCGCAGCACGGTGAATCCCGCTCGTGAATACCAAAATAAAAAGGCTTATTTTAGTCGCACAAGGTCTGATATTGCACGAGACCATCTGAACAATAATGCATGACAATATACTGTACAATCAGGATATATCATAGTATGTTATCATGCTTATACTATGGCCATTTGCCATAGGAAGTTGTCATCCAAATTACCACTCTTACTTACCCCTTTAGTGGTATTTACCCATGCAGGTATTTTTTATTTATTTGTCCAGGTTTAGAGATATCTGCCTCCAATGGAAAACTTACATTTTAAAAGGTCAACATCTCTTTTCAGAAACAATGTCCCCATTACTCATGATACTCTATGTCTGGAAAGAGATTATGCTGTTGATTTAAGTTAAGTAATTAAGTAATTGAGCAATTTGAGCACTGCAGAATCACCATCCACATTTCAAATTTGTTCAGTGTTTCGGACGGCTGTTTTTAACTGGTTAGAGGAATAGCATACGTAGAATAACATACATAGCTACCTCATTAATAGAAAAATAGAAACAAATGGTAAGTGTGGATGAAATGGATGCAGCTGTACATGTTGTATAAAGTGGATTCACTGTAATAACAACCCTTAAATTGTCAATTTTTTATCGTAAAAACATTCAACTCTGCTACAACCGCGACCACAGCTTCTGTTTCGAAAAATAACATCCGCGGGGCAGACACATCAGCTGCTACCGAGTCAGTTACTGGATACAAGACACTGGTTTGGATAAAACAAAACAAATTACCCATCCCTTCCCAACAAGAAGTTGCTATTCAGAAGCACAAAGCAAAGACCGTAATAAACCCAGTTGTTTGTTTTACCTAAAATTGTTTACAAATTAGCTCTACAAAAAATGATTCACAAGACTGATGAACTGTTTTCCGATCTGCCAGTGCTATGGTTCCGATTTGGTTCAGGCACAAACAATTGGTAGGAAATTGGATGTAAACAACAATCACTTCAAAGTCATATATTTTGTCCGAACCTCCTTAAAAAGTTTTGTGACACTAAAACAAGGTTACCGCTACTTCCAAGTTTGATCCAGACAGTCATGATTCCCACAGCCGCTAGAGGTCCTTTTTAAAAAGTAAACAAAAACATAAGGCTTTAGGGATTTGATAAAACGATTAATGCTGTCATATTTATTGTGAGAAGAGCCTCATACAAAGTGTCCAAACTGTCCATCACCTGATTAGCGTGCACTCATGCTTGTTATTCCTGAGAACGCGTGAGTTGAGGCACGCTGGAGGCCAGATGGAAGTGCCGTCCTCAGCGTTTCTGTACTCTTACTGGGAACGTGGGCTCTGTGGCATTGGTTCTCACCATTAACAGGGCTTCCCTCCTGAATAGGCCCTGCCAAACTATGCAGCGTCCCGCGGAGTCCGAGATGAGGACATGGGCTTGCAGTGGAGCCTAGCGGTTCCTACTTCCTATCAATGACAAGAAGCATCAATCTTAGCCGCCCTTAGTCCTGGAACCTGCCAAGCGTGATTCCAGTGAGAAGAAAAAAAGCAAAAGAGTCAGGCTGCTGGAATTAAACAAAGGCTGGATTATCCTCTCAATATGTCTCTTAGCTGGACAGTTCATCTCTGAATCCCCCATGATTCAGAGCGGAAGAATTGTCATCATTTTAGTGCTTGGCTGCTGGAGATGCAGTCTTCTTTTCGTTTCTCCTCTCTCCTCTCACACTCACGGCTTGTCTGCAGACTGTACGTCAGTTGCGTTGAGAGGGTAAATAAAGTTAGGAATAACGTCCAACCCTGTTGCTTCCATTTTGACCCAATCCAAAATACACCATTTAACACTGTATGTGACACTCTCTCAAAAACATTCCCTGTGACATTTGTTTGCTCACACCTGCTGAAACCCAGCAATAACCCTGTTAAATGAGCGATGTGAGGAGTATTGCTCGGGAGCGGTAGTTTTCCTCTCGGAGCTCCTCAGGGTTTCCCCAAACGCTTGAGGAAGTCCACCTCAGTCTCAGTGATTGGGAACGCGTCCGGGCAGATCGTGGCGCTACTCTGCTCACACTGCAAACCTTCAGTACTCTGCAGTTTGTTTGTTCAGGTGCAGCGGACCAAACGACCCGAACGTTGGGGTTTTCGGGTGCCTGCCTCGAGACAATTCACAAATTTATTAAAGAATGAGAGAGGAGGAGTTTGAGATGTAGCTTTTGAAGGATTTCTCAAAATAGAAGCAATTTCACTCTGGGCGAAGCTGCTGTGTGTGTGTGTGTGTGTGTGTGTGTGTGTGTGTGTGTGTAAATATGAAGCTACATCCAGGAGACAGTTAGCTTAGCTTAGTTTAGCACACAGATTGAAAACAGGGGAAACAGCTAGCCTGGCTCTTTCCAAAGCAGCCCATCAGCAACCTCTAAAGTGCATTAATTAATTGCTAATATATCTTTTTTTTTATCTGAAAAGTGTAAAAACAACAACTTGCCGGGGGTTATGTTGACATGACATATTCTGCCACACAACCCCTTGTAAGCATGTTGCTGTTTTTACTCTTGTGTTTTTGTTCTGATTGATTGATTTTTGATACTCTTGGACAGAGCCAGGTTAGCTATTTCTACCTGTTTTCAGTCTTGACGCTAAACTAAGCTAACCGGCTGCTGCTCATATTTACCATACTGACATGAGAGTGGAATAGATCTTCTCGTCTTTACTCTCCGCCAGAAGCGAATAAGCACATTTCTTAAAATGTCCGAATATTCCTTTAAAGGAAAGGCACTTGTTATGATAAAAACCTTAACAAATGAATCGTCATTAGGCTAAAAATAATGTGTGTATGTGCGGTGACACGCACATTCATACATACCATGTGTAATAATATAAGTTTAATTGCTTGATAAATGATCCCTTAATCACACATGAAGGATCCTTCATAAAACTTAAACCTTATTAAATAGCTTGGGCTGCTTTTATAATACAAAAACATCCCTATACATAGTCTATATAGGGCTTTGTGGTTCTGCAATATTTGAAGGTTACTGTTCTCTCTTGTACGGCTGCAGAGGCCAAAATGAACAGGAGGTGCCAAAAAGCACAGACTAGACGGGGTGGTCCGGAAACAGCCCGGAGATCCAGTGAAACTTAACAAGCATGTTCCCGTTGGATGTTAAAATGAAGTGTAACACAGATATTAATGTAGCAAGTATCACAACACAGCAGAGGAATGTAAACTGGAGCACTGGGACATCAAGCTGGATGCTAACCAGCTGCAGCCAAATACCCCCATAATAACCTGAAACCCCTCCTCCTCCAATGGCCAGCTACACTCAAGCCTCAGCTTTTCAACACGGCTGGTCAGGAGCGGGACCCAAATGACTCCTTCTGGGGATGAAAGTGTCTAGTTACTCATCTGGGAGGTAGATGTTTGAGATAAATCACTTGTGGTGATGTAAAGGCAGCTGAATGTGTGTGGGGGTTCAAGGCCCGTATATGAATCTCATGAACATGTTAGCTGTGTAACACATTAATGAGCAGGTGAATGGAGTGATATCCTCTTATGAGGTTTGGACTTGTGGACTCCTGTTTTATGTTGGATTTACGTGTGTTTGTGTAATTTTCTCCAGAGGTGTCCATCATTTGGGCTGCTCACCAGGTTCACCACAGTTCGGAGTACTACAACCTCACCACCGCCCTCAGACAGTCCCTCACCCAGCAGTTCACATCATGGGTAAGATATTATTCATTCTCAAAGAAGTCTGTCGATTTTTCTTATTGTCAACATATTAATGGGTATAATAAATTAATTACTCCTACTGCCAAGTGTAGTATGTGTTCAAATGACACAGTATCAGCCCAGTAATGGCCTCTCCCAACAGATGTGGGATGTCGGGAACGAAAATGGACAAACGTGCATCATAGTGGTCAACTAGTAGGACAGATTCCATGACAGGTTCTGTGATGTTGACCAATTCAGTTGGACGCCATTGTATTGTTTACATTATCTTTCCCAATGACATCATCCATGTCGTGAAAGACGGCAAGCTATGATTGGTCGGGGACCAACGCGAAGTCTGTCATGTATCGTGGTTTTGGCAAGAATCTTCTGACACAGCGGTATTAACAGACACAATGATTGTGTAGTCTGAGCCCATAGGCATTAAAGCTCCATTGTTGTCCAAAAACTATTAAAAGCACTATTAAGAACCAACACCGTTGCACCGGGTTACATGAGGCTGAGAACCGCAGACAAGGTAGGAAAGTCAGAGTATTGAGAAGCAGACTAATGCATTGTCTGTTTTGGTCTTTTCATGGGATTTGTTGACAATAAGAAAAATATGTAATATTGCCGGCCTTGTCGTTTAAATGTCCTCAGGAGTTTTGTAACAGTGTTGTAACTGTGTAGGAGATGCTAGTCATAGTGTTAGTAATTTGTATATCAAAGTCAAGATTTTTAGGACTGGAAACGTCCATCAGTTGCATGTAAAATTGGTGGATGTGTTCCTATATTATGCTTTAATAAAAGGGACTTTGTAAGATGTGTACTGTATGAACTTACCTCCTCTCCTCCACAGATTTTCTACCTGCCGGTGGCTCTGATTGCACCCCCCGCGGTCTTCGCTGTCCACATACAGTTAAACCTTCTCTACCAGTTCTGGATCCATACTGAGGTAACTATTATATATATCTAATAATATAAAAAAAATTAGAGGATCAATTAATTTGTTAATTTTGCAGAAAATTGATAAGCATTTGATTCTTACAGCCTCTCAAGTATGAGCATTTCCTTGATTTCTTCAATTTCTTATCCTTTTGAATTCAATATGTTTGATTTTTTTCACTTGACAATGTAACACATTGTTTATGGCTAGAGTAACTTGTTGGCATTTGCCAGTTTTTCGACATTACAGGGACCTTTTTAAACAGTAATCTAAAAAAAAATAAATCAATAGAATAATGGATAAAGAAAATTCTGTCAATTGGGGCTGTTTATTTGAACCTGTTTAATACAGCTGGAGAACATCACTATGATGTACTATTCACAGTATATTACAATGATTAGGTATATAAATATGTTGTATAATCAGTCAACATGAAGCACATGGAGCTGTGTATGCATTCACTCTTCCATTCAGGTTTCGCTGTGTAAAGTTAAAAGGATAATCGGACTGAAGAAAAGTCTGTAAAGTTATCTTTCTCCCTGTGCCAATACTAATATGTCTGCTGAGTCGAGCCTTTGTAGACCCAGTGTTGCAGTGGAACCTGTATTCAATAAAAAATAATGAGATTTTATGAAATATTCCAAACAGAAGCATGACCGCTCTCTCCGCCTTTAAAGTGACTGGGAGTATCACTGTTACAATCCCCACAATCTTGAGAGGGAATGAATGGATTTGGAACGCCTTCCATCTTTTAGTGCACTATTAGTGAGAGCAGTCGTAATTGTCACAATTTTCTGAAGGGATGTAATTTATGCCTCCTTTATGGGCTTTTTTTTTGATGTCATGTAATTTATTGGCACGCTATTCGCTGCGCCGCTCCAGCCTCAGAGCCGGAGTGAAGTGGTGGAGACCCTTTTCATTCAAGATAAAACTCTCACGCTCGGCTGCCAGACGCAGCCATTACATGGAAATAATGAATCACTAAGAAATTCTGTCCAGCCGTGCACGTTTCTCCAGACTGAGAGGTATGTCGTATTGATGCGAAACATCAAAATATATCAGAGTTGCAGCCAGAAAAGAAACATGAAGTGTGTGAAATATGCTCTGTGTGACCCCTGTAATCTTTAATGACTCACTGGTGCATCTGTTTGATATCTAAGAAGAGAAAGTGATTTACGTTTGATAGTTTTATGCATAAAATGTACTCGTGATGCATTCAACTGCATCGTCCTAGATGTGACTTTTTTCTGTATGAATTTCGTAAATGGGTTTTACCATTAACAGCGTTGTTGACATCGTTTCCACCATCCTACCAACTGTTCTCCATTAAACAGTTGAACTCATTTGAGCTCTAAAATCGAGAAGACAAACAAGAACATGGATATTTAGGAATGTATGAAAGAGGTGTGGACGGCTCACTTCTTTATCACGTAATAATAACTAAAGCGATATCACAAAAACCGTGAAACACGTGTCCAATAATCCATCCATCCAAAATGTATCCATGGTACTCGTTTTGGTTTTCTGTTCGATCAGAAGGTTGGTCAGTCTAACTTTGATACAGAATCAGAAATTCGCTTTTATTATTAGTCGATCATCAGACAATTAACCTGTAACTATTTTCAAGCAAAAATCCCAAAGATTTGATGGTTCCATCTTCTCAAATGTGAGGATTCGTTTGCCTTTTCTTGTCCTGTATGAAAGTAAACTGAATATCTTTGGGTTTCGGGGTGTTGGTCGTATAAATAAACTCATTTACAGACACTGTCTCAGAGTTTAGGAAATTGTGATGGCCAGTTTTAGCCATGTCAGTCCGTCGGTCCACCACTTTTGTCCAGCTTGAAATACCTCAATATTTTTTGGATGGATTTAGATTAAATGTTGTGCCGACATTCATGGTGCCTGGCAAACCACTTTTGGCGATCCCCTGACTTTTCCTCTAGCGCGACCCAAGTTTGAATTCTTCCTGTGAGACATCTCAACCTCTACTGTAGATGGATTGGCAGACATTCACGATTCTCAGACGATGAATCTTAATGACTTTGGTAAACCCTTGACTTTGTCTAGTGTCACCGTTCAAAGTCAGAATTTTCGCCTTCCCTAATCTCCATGTAAACAATAAATATCTCAATTTATAGGCAGACTGCAATGAAATATATAAACACATTTACAGTATGCTCCCCAGAGGATTAACTTTTTGTGTCAATTTGCACACACTATATCTCATAATCTGAAAATCAAGTTGTGAAGAAAAGTACGGAACACTTTCTATTTATAAAGTATTTAATGCCAATGTAATGTATTTTATTTGATTCTATTTCAGCTGATCAGAGACCTTGGACCTCTGGAGTGGGTCTTCAACACCCCAAAACATCACAGAGTTCATCACGGTGAGATGAGCTTTATTTTACGAAGGAGTGACACTATCGTCTTCTTGTTTTATAAAGCTTTAGCCTGAGACTTTACATCAACAGGAAGAGCAACACCACATATGTGATAAAGGTTGAAATGTTCATACTTGGTCTGATCATGGTCAGGTTTTTCTCTGTTTTTCATAAGAGTTTAATTATGTTCTATATTCATAAGACAAAATATTATCCCAACAGGGAGGAACCTTTACTGCATTGACAAGAATTACGGGGGAATTCTCATCATATGGGATCGATTATTCGGTAAGCAAGAGTAATCAGATATTTGCTTCTAATCCTGTCTTTTCAGTTCCACATGTATTTACTGCCAACTATAGCCAGAGATCAGTGCGTGTATTAGCATTTGACAATGTTCTCTACATGACAGTAGATCAGCGAGGGATCAATACCAAAAGTATTGCTGCTGCAAAGATGAGTTTTTACTAAACAGTGATATTCATACAGTTAGGAGTAGGATCAATATTAAATGCAAACAATGCTGCTTTCCTTTTCTTTGCTTTGCACAAAAGCCAGCCCCTTTCCTCTTCATCCATTAACTGCTAAATGAACATTTACTGCTAAATAACAGCATATTCACCAGCTACTGTCAAAGAAGTGATTAGCCTTCGCTCGCTGCTGCATTTATGTTTATTTATTGTTATCATTATTGATGTTTTGAATCACCTTTTTATATTTAATTTTGCACAAAAAGTGTTCAGTGTGTGACATTATTGACTCAAACGGATATTAGCAGCCTGTGATTTCAAATGGCTCCTATATTTTACTCTTACACATCTCTCTCCAAATGTATATACTAATCTCCTCCTGTGCAACATCAACATTTTGAAAGTTGTTATTAGATAACTGTTTTTGGGGTCCGTGTCTATACTGGTGTCTGAGACGCGTTCCCTCTCATTACACCTAAAAGTGCTGGTCTGACCCATTACAACGACCCAATGAAGGGAAACAGTGACTCTATAAACTGTAGGTTTGCCTGTAGCCTTTATACTCGACTCAGCAATTCTGCACCAAACGTCAGCGAGAGGTAACTGATTAAATTTTGAGGTTTACGTTACCCAGAAATCCCTTGAGCCACTTTCTCTCTCTCTCTGTGGCTGCAGTCGGTTTTAAGAGGTTGATCCCAGAAGCTGTGATCCCAACTTTATTAATGTTCTTCTGTAGCAGGTTTTATATTTTACGTCTTAAGAGTATTCTCTTTGGAGTATTCATTTCACCAAAAGTTGGGCAAATGTATATGTCTTGATTAGCTAAAGAGACAGATATTTCCCTCAGGAGTTGGTGGAGACCAAAACAGAGCTAAAATTAGAATGAATATTGGACTAACATTCGCCAGGTGGACACAAACACGACTTCAGGTGAATGACGATGTTACTGAGTGTCTGCCGGATGTGTAAATAGGCCAGTATTTGCAATCTAATCAATGTGTTTTCAGTTTGTAACGCTGGCCCCAAGTGTCCAAAAGACAAGTATAAGGTGTTTATTCACATTATTTCGTTTTTCAAATACAAACTGTACATGTCCTTCTCAGGTACCTTCGCTCTTGAGAAAGAAAAGGTGGTGTTCGGCCTGGTGTACCCTATCAACACCTTTGAAATCCTCCATGTTCAGGTTGGTCCCATCTTCCATCAATGGTGTTCCCATCGTACATCTCACCTCCATCAATCTGAGCATAAACACCTTTTAGCAAATGAGGTGTGAGCTCATGTTTCCCTTCGCTGGCTCAATGGCTATTTTGTAATCATAACATTACTCCACTCTAAACAAACTGCCCAGCTGAGGTGAAGGCGGCCAATTAAGTGAAATGCCAGGAGGTGGATGTTATGATTGTTTTTGCTGCCCTCGCTGTGAGCAATGACCTGCCCAATGAAAGCAGAAACATTTCTACTCGGGATTCGCTATCGCAGTTATGGCTTCATTAACGTGATCAGTTGACTGTAGAGTCTGATGTTTGATTGATGGGTTTCTTCTCTTTTAGTTACACTACTATATGTATTTGTGGAGAAGATCCACCGCTTTGAAGACTATCGGCAACAAATTCTCAACTTTCGTCAAAGGTCCAAGTTGGAAACCTGGTAAATCTCGGCTAGGTGACCACCTGGACAATCCCAAGGTTAGTAAAAAAAAAAATGAAAATCCCTGTTTTCATCATTTCTGCAGCAGTCATATTTTTCAGAATAATGCCCTCACGCTTCATTACGCATCATTTTGACACATGCAAAACACAAGCCTAAATGACTCAGAGCGTTCCTTATTGAAGGATTCACATATTCTACAAGTTTTACAAGGAACTGCCACATCAAATAAAAGCTGCAAAGCCTTTGTAGAGGGAACACAATAAGTTCATTTTCACCGTCTTTAAACGCAGTCTGCAGGATTAAAACCGCATGCAGTTGTGTGTGAATGTGCGTGTGTGCGCGTGCGTGTGTGTGCGTGCGTGTGTGTGTGTGTGTGTGTGTCTGTGCGTGTCTGTGCAGGAAGAAATACAGGCTCCAGTCAAATGCCCCGGCGGTTAGCTTTGAAATAACGCTGATGGTGTCACATATTTAGTTCCCTCATGCTTCACACTTAAAAAAAAAACTCCCCTTTGCCTTTACAATTAAATTGGCCCCTTAAACCCAGCGGGGTGATTCCAAACACGGACAGAGCTGGAATTGAACCAAAATATCTTTAAAGGCTTGGTGTAGACGGCTGCTCGTTGATATCTGCCGGTGAGGGAAAGAAAGGAAAGAGAGGGGAGTGAGGGAGGAGAGAGGGTTGAACGTGTTTCAGCTCTTTGAGAATAAGCAGAGCAGTGTGCTGGAATACCTACAGGGCCGGGGATGGGATGCGGGGGGAACCCACATGTGGTGGTTTGGTTCCCCTGGATCCTGGGAAACCCCCCGAATAAGAGACAGGCATGATTGGCTAGGTTTTTTACTTCATTCCCAAAAAGGATGCAGTTTCAACACAAGGCCCTGAGGCATAATTACTTATCGTTTAGAAGCAGACAAAAACAGGTCAATGACTCAGGGAATTCTTACGAAAGGACTCATATATTACTGTGCGCTTGGGGAAACCGCTACACCCAATAAATACTGGATGACTTTGTAGATGGAACACAACAAACTCATTTTCACCAGTTTTGAAATTCAGCCTGACAAAGATGGAAGCAACAAAAGGCCTTTTTTAGTTCCGAAGAAAATAAACACGTAAGAAGTAGAAAGGCTTTGAGAAGAGAGAAAGGTCATCAGAAGTTTGACCATGACTTTTATGAGTTCAATTATGGCTTTTTCCTTTTTAAAGACCCAAAAGATTCTCAATGACTCACTTTCTTTTTCTTTTGTTTTTTGCCATTTCCATTACTCGCTTTTTCTCACTCCTGCCCTGATGCTGTATTTAGATGTCTTTTCTTTTAATAAAACAACGTGATGATGATGAATTCTCTCAGCTCACAGTTTATTGGGCTGCATTGTAAACATATAAACCTGTTGCTTTTCTTTTGTTATATTTCTGACAGAGGCCACTTAAAGTTTGCTTAAAGTGTCAAGCACAGGTGTCACCAAATCAACCAGGACTAAAATCTTAAAGACCCCCCCCCCCACACACACACACTCAAAAATGTATTTTCTGATGTTTATGTCCCCAAAAAAGCCTGACCTTGACTATACTGACTTGTCTCTGTTCAAAGGTTTTTCACTCAGTGTTTTCATATTCCTCTACTGTTAACTTCCCTAAAATCTGAGATTCAAACTTACCCCAGGCAAGCTAGATTTGATACATCACAAATTAGAAACAGCCAATCGCTGTCTAATACGCAAATGCCGTCACATATCGACACGGTCTTCAACACAACACCGGCAAAGAAACCTGAAGCAAGAGTCAGCTTTAGCATAGTGACATTTCTGCCAACAAACATGGTAGAGTGAGCAGTGTTTGGATGTAAACGGGGCCCCTGAGCTTCCTTCTGCTATCTGCAAAAACTGCTGCTAGATATTATAGTATCTCACACTGTCAGCCACTGCCAGTTAGAAGCTAACTCAAACAACATAGAGAAATAAACGATACTACCTACTCTTACCATTCCGATACGTCTGCCAGTCCTCGACTCCTTGTCTGAGTCGAACACGTAGGGCTGAATCTCTCCGATGTTTCCTCTAACGGAGAAAATAGACCAGATGCTAGAACATGAAGCGCATTGCTTAACCCAGTGGCACTGGCTCAACCTAGCGCGAGCAGCAGTGGGCGGGTCGAGGCCAGATCCAGAGTTTCTCAATGAGCGAGAAAGAGAAGATGTGCTTCCAGACCCTTTTCAGAGTAAGTTTTATACTCTTTATGTGGTAAACCCATGTTAAACAAAATATTAATCATATCAGAGTATTTTTACATACTTAGGATTCTAAGTTAAATGTCTTTGAGAGGTAATTATTGTTTATGGCAGTGATTACCAACCAGAGGTACTCCAGGGGGTACTTGGAAAGATTGTGGAGCAACAGCTAATTTAAAAAGTAAAAATAATAATGATAATTTCATATGTCCACATATTTGTGTTTAGGAAGAAAGTAAACAAATACGATTGGAAGACATGCCTCCCACCAAACTCAGTGACTTGTAAAAACCTGAACGCCACATGCTGCGATTGACAGCGTAAATACTGGTTAGCATGCAAAGCAGAGAAGTCGTAATGGATAACAAAAAAAAAAGAAATGGTTAAAAAGTGACACTAGCATAGATGCAAAACCTCTGGGGTAAACAAAGAGCCTTAACAACTACTAAATCTCTATATCTTCTATAAGAATAATTATATTATTACAATATCCACTTTTATATAATGAATAATAAAAAATTCCATGTTTTTTTTGGAGGGTTCAGCTCACTTGTGTATGACTTTAATGGTCCTTAAATGGTTTAATAATCCTTGAGAAAAAATACACACGCCACATTATATTTCATATGTATTTTTCCTGGATATTAATAAGGAGTCATGTCACCGGTTTGTCACTGCTCTGAACGGTGCAACCATACTGTAAAACTTCTGAACATGTTTCTATAATCGTGAGGATAACTGGAGTGAATCGTTTTATTAGTGTACATGCTGTCTGGTGTGAGAATCTGTCAATAAAAAATCAGGGACTGAGGAATTAAACATGTTTTATTTTGCCATGTGCAGGTTACCGGACAGGAAGTGCCTCATGATCCCAGCTGGTCGCTGCCTTTACAACTTTATGTGGTCGTACATTTCCTGCTGGCGCTGGGGACTTACCAGGATCTGTTTGAAAACAAGATGGTATGTATCTGTCCCATAAGGAACACTGTAAATGTCAGCAGAGGCAAAGAACAAGATTTATGTTTTTAAACTTGCTAAGGAGGTTTACTGCCTTGCTCAAGAGCACACTGACAGATCTTCTGAAGGAGGGAAGAGCATTTTACATTCCTACATGGTTAAAGCTGTTGACCCTTTGGTCACACACTGGCTACTGTTATGTTTAGACTACGGTAATCCCTCATATAAAGTATGACAAGGTGGTCCAGGGCTCTTAATTTAAGACTGAGCGCTGCGTGTTTGTTTGCCAACATTATTTCGCCCAATTATGCAGTTTGTTGTGGCTGGTCCATGGTCGAGCAGAGTCCTCTACTTAGCCAGCAGGAAAAGACTAGCTCTGTCTAACATCATGACAGAATGACTGATCGGCATTCCCCTTTAGAACAACCTTTGTCTATTATTTTCCATTCGACGAGCCAAAAGACCCCCTTCCTCCTCCGTCAGAAAAAAGAGAAACAGGTCTCCTCAGCAGTTATCTTTGGAAGCCTTTTTTCCCCAGGCATAGTTTTGGTTAGCCAAAAAAGAGCTGTCACGCCCAGCCCCTTCAAACTCCCAAATAAAATGGCCTGTCTTTTTCTGATCACTACCTCCGTGGTGCTCCTTCAGTTGTGGTCCACACACACACAATCACACACACACACACACACACACACACAATCACACGCACACACCTCCCTTCCAGGGTCGAGGGCTCCCCTCCCTCCCGGCGAATGAAACACCAGCTGGTGGTCCAGCAGTGAACACAAACGCCTTAATTGTCGAGTCAACCATTTCCCAACCCAAATAGCCTTCAGGATGCAGCAATCAGGACTTGGAAGGAAAATAACAAAGTGAGCGCTCTGGCCCAACAATAAATCATGTCACTGTTATGTATTTATACCCACTAGGCGCTTATTTAACTTGACAATTGATGATACACTGCCGGACAATTTATGGGCTTTGCATTAATTCGAAGCCTAAAAACATAAAGTGGAGCTACTCTTCAATTACATCATCAGCAGGCAAACGTGTACGTTTTATTATAGGGTGCTAAACAGTTACTATTAGAGGCAGAGAGAGGAACTCCCAAACTCTTATCTCAGAGCAACTCAGCAACATTAGTGTGTTTATGATTGTAACATTTGGACTTCAGTACCTGCTATGATTTAAGTTACAATTTAAAGCAGAAGAGAGCAACAAAAAGACCAAACATCGGACATAATATAGCAATTTAGATTAGCTAGATAATGTGTAATCTGGGTATAATTAGAGCCATTTCTATTGTCCTAGTAGCACAAAATGATCATTTCTGCACTGATTTGTTTCAGTTGTCAACATCAGCATTAGAGGTGGAAAGTAACAAAGTATATTTACTTTATTTCAGAGGGAAATATAATACTTTTTACTGTACAATATTTGTTTGGTTACTGTAATTACTATTTAATTTTCAGATTCTGAATAATGATACGAAATATAATCATCAAATAAATGTATTATTATAGGTAAGATAAACTTTAATGCAAGATTAAATTGATAATTACACTTTAATGCATTAATAATTATGATCCAGTAGTATAGTATATATTATTAAGATAAGTAAAATATCTGAGTACTTCCACCACTTCATTCTCTGGGGGCGAGAATTAAATGAAATAATCTGAAATAATACTAATAATAATTTTTCTCTGCAAATGTACAGTTTTTAATAAAGATTCTGAATATTATAGGATGCATATTGTCTTTGTAACATTTGCAACGGCTGCAATAATGAGTTAATCTGCTTCGTCTCAGGGGACAACAGAATAACACAATCTGTGCGCTGCCACCAGATGTTAACTTTCATTTTCTGTCCTGTGCTGTTTATTGCTGCAGTTTGACACCTGATCACATAAAAAATTAGCACGAGGAAAGAAGCACAGAGTTCCTCATTCATATGCTTTTTGAGAAGGGTCTGTAAATGTGACTCCACGTGACGACTCTGAGGGATTTGTTGAGGCTTTTCTCCCGGGCGTCGCGTCTGGGCTGCATGTGTTGACAGATAGTCAAACAAACAAAAAAGATGACGTGACCAAGTGCGTCTGTGCTGCAGAGCCCCCTGGGTTATTGAACACAGATAAGTTCACATAACCTTCGCCACCAAAATAATTCTCCGCTCATTACACCTCTGGCTAAAAATAACTGTGTCTGTAGCCTTTGAACTCCAACGGAATTATCAACTTTAATACGCTTTGACAGTTTTGTTCCTTCACTCTGATAGATGGATCGAGGCCAGAATTTCCCCCCATTTGATTCACGGAAAACATAACCATATCATCCCTCTATGTTCCCCTGTGAGGGCTCAGAAAATACAGTTCTTAAAGGGGCTTATGGATTATGACTTGGATAAACATAAAGACATACGGTTTTATTGCATCCTGTTGATGGGTTAATTTTATGTTTACTTTATATGGCCTTCTGGGTCGGTACAGTATGGGAGCAGTCAGTGAGATTTGGCTGTTAGACTCCGTATTGAGTGTCGGAGAAATATAAACCTAAGCTGACAGCCTACGGCATCCTCAGGAGACACCGGGCTTCCAGCTGCTGCCCTCAACCAAGGCCGTAGGTTAGAGAACACGAATTAGACCGTACATCAAGTTCTGTACGGGTCTGTTTTTTGTGTTCGTCCCAAATAGCTCTGAAAAGGTCAATGAGAGTCTGCATGGGATTTCTGCTTGGATGTTGGTTGTTTTGGCTCAGTTTAGGGGCTATCGGGATTCAAACTGCAGTCTCTTCCACTGTGGTCAAGTCCCCCGTCAAGACCCATCTGGGGTGATTAGAGCGTCTATATAAACTAGTCATGTCAGTGTAAAGTAAGAGGCGGATTACATTTGCTGCAGGATACTGTATGTGCCAGTACACTTATTCTGAAGGTCAGAGATGTTTTGGTTGGCATTGCCCAGTAAACAGTCGAACAGCCGTGTGGTTTATGACTGCTCTCCCAGTAAGGTCTCCTGTGATCGTAACCTAACCAGCCATGATATTCATTTAAGGTTTTGATTCTAATGTATTTTTTCCCAACCACAAATGTCTCATGGCATTGCATACGTATCTTGATTCCTAGATGCTGTCACAGTTAACCATTCTGGGGATGACCGGCTGCGTTCTGCTCACTCTCACTTCCCTCGGCTTCATTATCGATCAGAGGTACAGTACCGACATTTGTTCACGTATTGATTCTTATACAAGAATTTGGATATTTATTTAGACAGATCCGGAGAGAAGGCTCTGGTTATTTATGTTAGTGCTTACCAAGCAGGGGGTTGACACTCTCCATGGGGTTTGCAGGATAAATCTGAAAGGTCATAATATTAAAATGACATTCACCCGTCTGACTGAGTCTTCTTGCTGTTGTCCAGCATGTAGAACTGGAATTCACTTTCTAATAGACTACTAATCTCATCGCCATCGGGGGTCAGATCTATTTGAACTCCATTAGCTCTTGAAATTGAACAGCATCCAATTAAAAAACGTGATTATTCCTGTTATATCACTGCAAAAATGTATCTCGGAAGTGAAGGCCAGGAGGTCAATAGAGGTGAAAGTATCAAGCTGAAATGTCATTAAGCCTCAGTGTTGTTGGTTGATGTGTCCTCATGTGCAGGCCGACGGCGGCTGTCTTGGAGATGCTACGCTGCGTTGTCATGGTGGCAATGCAGAGGTACGGCTACATGAAGCCCGTGCTGCCTTCACTGGCCCTCCCCACCGAGGTGAGACGACCTGTAGCGTGTTTCAATGCAATTTTAAAGTAACATTATCATGATGGTGGGCACTTCATCTATTGACAAATAGACCAATATGGCGTGCACTTAGTAACATGTTACATTAGTATTAAACTTAACATTACTCAAAACAAAGAAGAACAAAAAAAGATTACACTTCCGGCTACATTACTGTAAGCCGCTGTTCTGGAGCTTTTGGGTTGTTTAATTTTTTTTTGCATTTTCAGATGCAAACTAAATCATATACTGTCCAACAGTCAATTTGACAGCCTGACAATCTTTCTTAATATAGCCTTGAACTGACATCAGTACCTGGAAACCGTTGAATATGCAGCCAAAGCTATTTAATATCCTTTTTCACTCTAATGTGTCACGTAATGACATACAGGCTTGTGGAAATCGCTTATTCATTTGGATCGACGCTGAGTCCACCCTCCATTAAAATATTGTCGAGCGTGAACCAGAGAAGCAATTTGCGTCCAAATTACAGTTTAAACACAGGAACGCAACATCAACACACGATTTGCCTGCTAGTCGCTCATGACTATAGAATGCATGTCGACTGCATATGCATGTTGGGCCAACTACTTAAAGGTGGAGTCTGCGATTCTGGAGAAAGATTGTTGATATCTGAACTCGTCACCAGAACAAATACACGCCTTCCGTCAGTGCTCCTACACAACGCTCGTATGTGCCAGAGTTACTGTCCGTCTTGCCGGTGTCTTTATACATCCACGGCCTTTCCCCTGTCTTGGCTGCATTAGTTTTGTGTGGCTCGGTTTGTGTCCCATGTAAGAACCAGGGCTGTGTATGAACACCACTTCTTTTTTTTTCAGCGCACACAAAGAACAGACAAACAGATATTCCTCTAAAATTGACCAAAAAAATAATTAATTTGATGAGAATCGCAGGCTCCATCTCTGATGTCTTCCTTTTTTAATAACATATTGAAAAAAACAATTCCACGTCTTGGTAACTGTGAAAAGTGTATTAGATAAATACTGGAAACATAAGAAAATCTGAAGAATAATGAATATTTATGGTACTAATAAGATAACCGATGCCAGTGAACATTGTTTGAGAAAAGTGTGGAATTCTGACATTTAAAAACTGTGTTGATGAAAATCTTCATACGACGGCACATATGGTGTGTGTGTGTGTGTAGCCTGCGATTGTCTGTGTTGTGTGGTCTGTTTTGTGTGTGTGAAATGTGTGTGAGCTGGGTGCTAAGTCCAGCCCAGCAGCTCTGTGATCTATGAGTCCAGATGCGTCGCCCAATTGACCATAAAATTGGCGTGCCTTTTTGGTTCTGGCAGCCCAACTGTAGATGGCGGCTGACCTCTCATTACTTGCCCTCCCTCACTCCCTCCCTCCTGCCTCCTTTTTTTTTCTGCCCGCCCTCGCTGCTTGCCATCTCAGCCAGTGTGAACGAGAGCAACACTTCTGGAACCAATTAGTGCCGTCTGCCGCTAACTAGAGCTGGCTGATGAGATTTGCACGTGAGCGCTGAATCGCTGCTTTTATTGTCCTCTGACTCCACATCTGTGCTGCTCAGGTGTTCAAAAGACAACTCGAAGCTTTCCCACCTTTTTTCTTTTTTCTCACCGTAAAATGGAATAAAACGGAATGAATTCAATTTTTTTTTTTTTTTAAGCCATGTCTAAAGTGAAGTGCATAGCCAATCAGTTTCAGAGCAGAAAAAATCTTGATTTATGCTGCACATGCTGTACGGCTGTGTCCCCGTGACAACGCTGTAAGTTTTATGCAGCCGTTTCCTTAAGCGAATCATTAGGCCTCATTTCAAGTCGCAGTACATCAGTTTGAGCTAAATAAATGTCTTGCTTGCAGGTGGAGCTCATTGAAAATCCTTGCAATTTACTTGAATTGGTTCCTGACATATTTGTGCCATTTGCTCAGAACTACAGCAAAGGGAAAAAATGTGAAACCACCCCCAAACTTTAAGGTACTTTAATGATATATGGGTCTGACGTGTGAGGTGAACGGCCAGCTCTTTGTTGCGGGCGGGGGGGGGCGTGTTTTGAAGTCGGGCCAATCAATTAACAGTCACTCGAAATGGAGGAGGGGAAATTCACATTTAATTGTATTCAGGCTCATGCAACTGTACAGTTGGGAAAAGGGGGGGACTACAAAAAAAAAACTACAAAAACTAGGTCGGTTTGTGGTCCTTCAAACCCAGTGGTGTGATATACTGCACCCTTAAAGCTCACAGTGGTATTTATAGTGGCTCTGGAGATTTCCCTTGTAAAGCTGCAGGCTTGACCTGTAAACCAGGGCTGCCTCTCGGTCCCAGCCGCCCACTCGCCCGCCCCAAACCCCCGTCTGTGCGGCTCACATGAAGGTTCAAACGAGACAAGGCTGGTAACCGTGTGTGTGAATGAGCAGGGGGCGGGTTGTGTGAGGTTATAGATGTCTGTGCCAGTAGCTTTGTGTTTGTGTGGGTTTGGGCATCTGTATGTGTCATCTTGGACAATCAAAAGCACACAAATACAACCCAACCAATTTGTTTGCTTTGTGATGCAGATACTGAGATCGATAGAGAGTTAGAAAATCTAGTAATTATACATTAGCCAGTTTTTGTATTTTTAACATAAACACATAAGATGAACAAACATTGTAACACCAACTATGCAATAGGTTAATTTCTAAATATGTTTCTGTAATGCAATTATTACTTATTGGTCAATATATGCCAATATCCATAAATCTGTTGTATGCAAATATTAGCTGGGCCTATTCATTGGACTTACACAAATGAAAACCGATTACAAACAGGCCAATTATTGATTAGATGTGACTATAAGCGTATTAACTGTACGTATTACACCTTTTGTTATTTAGTTAAGTATACGTATTTATGTTGTTTGCTTAAGCTTTATGATACACTGTGGTACAATCTTGACTACTTTTAGTTGAATTTTACATAATAATTTTAGACTTCTGCAGGCTGTTTTTCATTACTATTACAGTAGATATTAGTGTATTATCACTTATAAAACTATTGATATTATAGCAGAGTTGCTGTTATATTAGGGATATTAAACTGTCTCACTGTGCTGGAGTTGAATATTCTAGATACACACGAGTAGGGTATGTTGCAATAATTTATATTTACATGGCCGTAGACCCATTAAGTAAGATGATAAGTTATAGTCGGCAGTTACAAAGTTAGACTTTGTTATATATAACTGTAGTGATACACGACCAGTTGCCAGCTTGACAACTTTATCACTGCAATAAGTAACTTTTCAGACCTCACATCAGTTTAATTTCGCTCACAGCGCAAATGCCTCCAGTTGCAGATTGATTTTCGGTTGATCGAGTAAGCAATTACTCAATAATAATAGATTCTAACCTCTATGTATGTATGTGGGGTCCTCAGCGATTACTTAAATCAGCACCTTTCTGACAGTGTGTCAACAAAAATTCCGCTTCAGGAACGTAGTTTTTATTGCAGGGTTGTTGTACCTGATTGCATTATAATGTCTGGTGGTCCACCCCCTGTCTATGTGTGTGTTGAGTACCAGGGGGGCGCTGGTGCAGTTCTAACTGTAATGATGTAACACATGGTTGTATTACTGTGTGGGCCTCTGGTTTGCCTGAAGGCACAGGGAAACATGCTGCGGAGCAGAAGTTAGACGCTGTATATCCCAGAGTAATTAAGCAGCTCTTCTCTCAAAACGGCCAGTAACTGCTGGTGAAGTCACAGTAATTTAAGAGGAGAGCTCATAAAAATACACCTGTCTTTGGTTGAGAGAAAGAGCGTCTTAGGGCTTCCTGTTGGCTAGTATAGAAATGCTTTTAGATTTAAATTTCTGGGTTCAAATCCACAGAAAGAAAAGTTTACATGTCATCTATCAATGTTTTTTTTTTCCAATTCTTTCCGTCAGTTTTCCTTTTGATGTAGTTATGAAAAAAAAGCAAAAATCCCCCAAATAGAATAATAAAAAGCCTAATAACGTTGTCTACTTTGCTTTTATTTTACAATTTGACTGCGATGGGTTCTTGTAATAAATGAGTTCAAGAAGTGGTACATTGGCTCATGCAAGGTTGACACTTGAGAAGCAGATATAAATCTTCGTAATCCAGTCCAATCCAAAATATAAAAATCATCTCAATTGTTTTCACACCCCGTTAGATTTTCCATCTTTTCCTCCCCGTGCTGATAGGGCTCAATCTGAAAAGAGTCTGTTTCTGTCAGACACTCAAGGGAAAGATAATTGCTCCACGGCCAAAAGAAGAGGTCAGAACAATATTATGAAGTTCATGTCAAACACAAAGGCACAAAGTGGAGTTATCTTCAACACATCACCTGATTTGTCTGCAAAAACTGCAAATCCCACCTTTCTTTCCCGCTATTGTAGCCATGAGCCGGCGGATAAGACAGCAAAAGGTGGGAGGTCGGTGTTATCTGAGAGCGTGGTTTCCACTCGACCAAATCTCAGGTGCGAGAGGTCAGCAGCCTTTTTTTTGAAGCAGGAATGTGTGGTAGCAAGAAGCAAGCGCTTAGGTTAACGGGATTGTTTGGAGCAATGGAAACTCTGTGAGCATGACATCATCTGAGAGCTTGCAGGAATGGAAAGGAAAGGAAATCTCCTCCCCGGGAGAAAATGGAGGGATTTGAAAGAGAAATGCTGGGTAGGACTGTTCCGTTGGAGTAAACAGCGGGGTGGTCGACCGTACACAGTGTGAAATATTATCACTCAATGTGCAGGGGATCGTGCCCGTCAAAGAGTAACCGCTTGGTTTATGTTGTCAAGCCACTTGCCAGGTAAAGCTATGGAAATCTAACAGCAATTGGCCCTTCGGGGGTTCTCGAGCAGTGTTTAGTTTGGCTTTTGTGGGCTAAGTTTCTGTGGCCAACGTTGACTTTCTTTTGAATTTGTCTTCCTATTTGTGCTTTAATTCATGGGTGAAACACAACAGTCATCCAGTTTATGATACAGCCTCAGAGCCAACACGTGAACCTGATTGAACCTGACTGTAGTATTTTTTTTTTTTCTTACAGTATTATTTCTGCCTCTTCTGAAATGCGCATTAAAGCTCATTTCACAGAACTGTAATGGCAATTTCCAAAATCCAAAACATAACAAATGATAAAAGACTTTCATAAAGTTCAAATATAAATAAGTCAAATATTCTTTACTGTAAAAATCTATCAGAGTGAATGAAGGCACAGCTTATTAATTTAGCAATCTTTATTGCAGTGCAAGCTTTCATCACTCTCCCCTCAGTTTATTAATCTCTCTCTCCGCCACGCTCATTGGCTTACTGGCTAACAATCACACGTCTGATGTTGTAGTAAAATGAAATTCCTCATGGTCCTTTTTCACAATAGTTCGCGCTACAGTATCTCGCCTGAAGTGAGCTGGAAAATGTCTCCAGCTGCCAGGAGTTGTGAGCAGTAGGGGGTTTGGACAGACTTCAGATCTAAGTTTGCAAAATTGGGAATTGCCACTATCACACACAGACCTCCACTCATGAATATTTCCTACATTGACAAAGATTCAATTGACAAAACCTAATAAGAAGTTCAAATATTTCTTTCTCCTGATACAATACCTAATCTCAGGGTACTGGCAGATAAGGCAAGACACTGAACCCCAGTTGTTCCCGATGGTAAAGGCCAGCGGCTACCAATTCCAACAGAATCGGTCACGTCACCCCAACCCTTAATAAGATCAGTATCTGGTTTTTATTTCTGGCCTCTCAGAGACCTTCAGCTGCTCCAACACTGAAATTATTTTCTTTCTGGAGCCTGATGCTGAGCTCCCGTAGCCTTCTGTTTTGCCTTCTCTGCCATTTAAAACATATCCTCAAATCACATTTTAAGGCCCATTGTACTGCACGGTCCTCGCTGCAGGCTCCGCGGACGTGTGCAACACCTGCAAAACTCTGCAATTGTGGAATTTTAGCTAGTTAATAATGTGTAACCAAGCGGTCTACAGCCATGCTTGCCATGTTGGTCCCTGCCATGTTGGTCCCTGACCAAATCTTCGTCTTCTGCGTTTCTTACAAAAACCCACTGGCAATCAGATGGCATTTCTTTTAAACAAAGAAAACTGTGCAGCTGCTTCTGCTTTCTTCTTCAACTGCTTTCAGTCTGCCTGTGGTTGACTTGTCCACAGCTCCTACTACAGTGTTAGAAAGAAATGGCTCCCGCAAGGACAAGTACCGTATTTTCCGCACTATAGGGCGCACTGGATTATAAGGCGCACTGTCAATGAATAGTCTATTTTCGATCTTTTTTCATATATAAGGCGCACCGGACTATAAGGCGCATTAAGCGAAACACAACAGTCAGATAAGTCAAACTTTATTAAACGTGTTCACAAAAGCTCTCAACATTGTTCAAACGTTAATGAGCGTATTCATAATAACTCCCAACCTTGTTCAGTTGTAACACGTAAAAAAAACAGTCT
>CALSBV010010223.1:13319274-13329496 GCA_943590825.1 Bovichtus diacanthus
GCGTATTCACAATAACTCCCAACCTTGTTCAGTTGTAACACGTAAAATACAACACAATACACTCACTTGCAGCTGCTCTATTCCCATGTTCTACTGCGTGACTGATAGCCTTGAGTTTGAAGTCCGCGTCGTAAACGCGTCTCTTGACAGGCGCCATTTTGGGGTCCTTATACACACACACGCTGTAATATTATGGTGAAGCACAGTATGTATCACTCCGCGACGCTCCTGACCACGGTAGCCGTAATGCTGCAAGCGGTGCAGCTTTGTAGTTTACCAAAGTCGTACTAAAACATTTTGACAGAGCGCCGTGAGCGCCGTGTACCACACAAAATCGCTTCGAGGTCAGTAAACACAACCAGAATTAATCCATATATAAGGCGCTCCGGATTATAAGGCGCACTGTCGTTTTTTGAGAAAATTAAAGGCTTTTAAGTGCGCCTTATAGTCCGGAAAATACGGTATGTACAAAATAGCTGTTGCAGACAGCAACACAGCAACAAAAGATGCTGAGCCCTTAAGGCGCTCTACTTAACTGCTTAAGACCTTGACTTCTGATTCTATAAAGGTTTTGAGTTTAGGTGCACTGGCATCTGAAAGCTCAGTGATTTGTCATTGAAACGTCTCTTATGTATGAGGTATATGAACCTCTCTTCTCCCTCTTTAGAGACCTTCAACTGCTCCTGGGCACAGAAATCCTTATTTTTTTTTTGTAAGGCAATAATATGGGCTCCTGTGGTAACGTCTTCACTTTGCTCTTGTTGGTCATATCCTGTGAACCTTACTTTACTATTATTATATACTTCCTCTCAGAGGTCCTGACCTGCCACTCAGAACATAAATCCTTCTTTTTAAGCAGAAAGTTGCTCAACCTTTCTCTCTGCACAACATCCCTTTGCTGTTTTCTCAGCCTTGCACTTTTCAACCAGAGTTGTGGGTTGAATTATTATCTGTGGAGCTACATTTTGTTTATCCGATCCCATTTCAGATTGTGCAAGTTATTGTCTGCAGATCTTCATTCAGCATGTGCGTTTTGTGTGCTGACACCTTGCATTGGACAATGTGAAAATAACATTGTTGAGCTGATTTCAGCCGTACCATGTTGCATTACTTGTTGACTACTGCCTCTTTAAACTTGCCGACGCTGAACAGTTGGCTTCAATCTCTACAGAAAGTACGCTAAACAGAGGCTGTTATAACTGTTATGAATAAGAGTGGGTGGATGGAAGGAGTTAGGCATAAAGATGCACCTCTTACAGGCCCTTAGAGACTTATTCATCTGCACTTCTTCTCTGAGGAATCCCATTGAACTTATTCACACACTCAGACGTCTTCTCTTCGCTCTATTTAAATACAAACAGGCGCATGATGTTGCAAAAGCAAATGCATCCTCCGGTCCACTCCACCCTATTTTGTGTTTGTCTTTCATCTCCCCTGCCTGGACTTTTGCCCACGTTTCTGCTGACTAGTGCGCTCTTCACCATCGGGTCCACCAGTGTGGCCACCAATTGAATTGTGGTTAACGATGAGGTGAGAACTTCTCTTATTGAGGCTGAAGTGGTGCCAAGTTGCTGTGGTCTGAAGTGAAGTAAAGAGATACTCTCAGGGATTTGCCTTGTGTATTCAATGAGGCTTACTGTTCTGGATGAGTCGTGGTTGACCTTACATGTGACCTTCTCGCTGACACATGGTAAAAGAGAACAAACACCAGATGTGAAAAGGAAAACCTCTAAACAACTATATCATTCTAAATTGGCGTATCATCAGACCACTTTGTGTTTTGTTACACTTTCACCGCACAGCAACTGCCGTTTCACATGTGTTTTGTCTGGCTGCACTGTGTGTGTGTGTGCGTGTGTGTGTGTGTGTGTGTGTGTGTATGTGTGACGGTGATATTTCTCATGGCAGTTCTACAGAGCAGGCACTACTCTGACTCTCTGGTGGGACATTAACCTGCTCAGCGTATCCTTCCTGAGTCTGCTCAAACAACCCGAGCACAGAGACTGAATATCTGCTCATAATGAGCAGAGAGGAAGTCGCGTCTGTGTGTGTGTGTGTGTGTGTGTGTGTGTGTGTGTGTGTGTGTGTGTGTGTGTGTGTGTGTGTGTGTGTGTGTGTGTGTGTGTGTGTGTGTGTGTGTGTGTGTGCCCAGGTGTACTACAGACATCCAAAAGCTTTTCTATATGATGTGTGTGCTGATACACCTGTGTGGGTGTGGGTGTGTGTGTGTGTGTGTGTGTGGGTGTGTGTCTTCCCTATGCATCAGTGAGAGGAAGTATATTTACTATATACATTCAGTAAATGTATGTGCGTAGGTGTACATGCACATGTGGATATGTGTGTGCAAAAATGCTGGGATTTGTTTTTAAAGGAATTCCTTCTTTTAAAACAAATCTCAGTATAAACTGATTTTATTCCACATTGTGAGAATGTCCCTGTACATCTTTGTTGGTATCCTTTACCTTTACAGGAGAGGGTTGTAAAATAGGGAGGAGTTAAAGGTAAAGAGCACAAAAAAAAAAAAAAACACCAAATAACTGTACTGTATAAGCTGCTAAACGGCCAGATTCTCTAAAAGAAATCAACGACAGTACAAACGGTGAAAGGACAGACTGTGTGCTACTTAGTACTGCTGCTAGTGTACAGATATGTGAGCAGTGCTGTTTCTCTATCTTTTCTCGCTTTGTAGCTTTGGATCAAACACATATTTTCTAAGGTTTATTTTCACCAATTTAGTATTGATGGAGAGAACTCCACCCACTCCGACTCTGCAGCCAGGTTAAAACAAAAAGTTATTTTCCGACACAGTTCAGTCCAGGTCTGGTGGACTGTAGGCAGCCATATGGAGAGGGAGCTCTGGAAACATCCCATTACAGGTCATATATCACACGTCTGACAGCAGCCATTCTGCCTTGTTTTCATTTCAATCACGAGTGCAGCTGCGTTTCAGAACAGCGAGGCTCTGCCATGTTAACCCGCTGAAGGCTGGAAGATAGAAGTCGCCAGGGGCACCAGAATGCACTCTGGGGTGTTTAATGTATCTGCTGCTTGATGCTTTATATCCATCAACAGCACACAAAATGACTCAGTTCAGTGTAGAGTTGACCAGCGTTTTTTTCTGAAGGTCAACACAGATATTTCTGTGTTGGAGCTGCAGATGGCCGTTGTTTAATAGTTTTATATTTGACCATGTTTTTAGTGCAGAGGGTTTTTGCCAGAATTTTACTCTTGTCAGGCAAAAGATTTAGAACAGTGTTGAAACCATCTTGGGAAACTAAAACTGTGCAATAAAAAAAAAAAACAGAACAAGGATATTTCTTTAGATGAAGCTACTATTTAGCTATCTAAACTAGTATTTTTTAGTGCAGGTACTTTAAACATATTTAATTTGGCATTTAAGACATCTGAGTATTACAGTAGGCTTGTAATGCCAGTTAAATGAATGATAAGAATTTTAAAAAGTGGAAACACAACTTTGTTATTCTTAGTTGCAATATGGCTTAAAACAATTCTTTTTTTTCAGTCTTCTTGTACAAGACATTTGGACAACAACAATAAAACACCTGCACTCGCTGCATCGTTACACATATTTAAAAAAATACAGGTTATCTCATGCAGTTATGGACTGTCCTGCCCTTTGTGTTTCTTGACATCTTCAGATAGCTGTCCAGCCAACATTAGCAACACAGACACTACTACAGCAACCAGAGCCAGCGAGCCCCCTGGAGTCACAACAGTCCTGTAAGCTGTGCGCAGGTAGTGCATCTATAGAAATAGAACGAGAGTAGAATGGACTTTGAACTGTTTAAAGAAAAATAGCGCTCAACACTGTGCATAGACCATAACGGTCACAGTTCTTTGCTATGGCAACAGTACACATAACAATGGCTGTGACCATCCTGCTGTGTTGATTAAAATGGTGAATGTCCGTTCTACTCTCGTTCTATTTCTATGACTGAATCTATTCCCGTCACAATTTCCGGGACTCTTGTGACTACAGTCGCATAATATAACCTTCTGTCTGTCTGTTTTATTGCACTTTGGTTGGCTCAATTTTCAAAATGTAGAAATGTTCCACTTAACGGAATTAGTGGATACTTACCATTAGGGGGATGCAGAAATCAAAGTTTAGTGTAAGTGTGGCAAAAAGAGCACAGTCCAGTATTCCTAAGAATAAGAATGATGTCTATTTTGGACAATTCAGCATCCAATGCCAACATGCAAAAAGTAGTGTGCTGTTTATGGAGCGAGGCAGAAAGTGGAGGTCTGGGTGTGGACAGCTTTCAACTTTCATTTAGGAGACCAAAGTTTGCGTTCCTTCACAAACCTGCATTTAACAGTTGCCTTCTTATTAAACGTAATCACCATCGCTCCCAAAACTTGACCAAGTGTTGTAGTTTCCCAACGTTTAAGACTAAGATCTTGTTAACTGCGATGTGCAGATATTGTAGAACGATCTTGGTGAACTTTGAGCTCAATATTAATCTCGCATGCTGCCATGCCAAAGTTATTTGGCAGAAGTGATGGACAGTGAAAGACTGTGAGCTGTCTCCCCTAAGTAAATAAACCTCAACAAAGACGCAGAGAAAATCTACAAAAGCCACATGTCCAAGGCTTTTTGTATTATTACCCTTAACAAAGTACCTTCTGCCCAAAACAAAGTGAGTGTGAGTCGATTTGCTGAGATCTCTACTTTGGGAGCCGCTGCTGTCTGGCTGTAGTGCTTATTTGTAGACGATCAAACCCGCTTCCTTCCACTATGTAATCTGTCCCACATGGATTTCCTACAGAGTCCATTAAAATGTAGCCTAGTGGGGCTGAATGAGGAGAGATGGGAAGAGAGAGAAAATAGGTGCCCTTCCTTTGCCTCAACATGCGGCTTTGATAGAAACTTCTGTCATGTCTCGGTCTGTTTGAGTGAAATGTGATTTGGGAGGTTCAGCCAAACATCTCGATCCCAATCCATCTCCAAGATGGACGCAATGCAACTTCATGCGTTTGTATTCTTCCATCTGTTTTTCCTTCAATGAATTTAGGCTTTTAGCCGTCATGTTTATATTATATTTAGTGGATTTACCAGGAACAGCAAGTTGTGAATCAAATTTATCCAGTTAAGTTCCAGTAGAAGCCAGTGGGATGTTTACTTTGGGTTTCAGTCCTGTTTACCTTGTGAGAAACTACACTACCCACAATCCCTAGTAAAGCTGTTGGAAAGGTTATTGTTACTATAGAAACATTGAATAAAATGTATAAATGTCGCCTCACTCTGAAAGATATTAGCATGAGTCACGTATATTAACATGAGGAGTTGTAAAATTAATGTTATTGAAATGCTCTTTTTACAAACGATGAGATTGTGAAATTCCCATTTATGTTGAATATTGAAAACGTTGCTCTTTTTTTCTTTTCCTTTGTGTCTTTCTAATCGTTCGCCAGTGTAGCTTTGTTTGAGAAACCATGCTTCATCACCTTAATACCTTTCACATCCATCTATTCATGTGTGTGTTTTCTCCGGTGGTGGAGGAAGAATTCAGATCCTTTACTTTAAGTAAAAGTAGCAATACCACAGTGTAAAAATATTCCATTGAACAATTCTTGATAATTAAAAGTATGTATTATTTGCAAAATGTAAATGTATCAAAGTAAAAATACTTGAAGCAGAAACATATATTATTTGATTATTAACAATGTTTTTAAAAAACATTTTAATGTTGTTGTTGAGGTGCAGCAAATTCTAACTATTTATGCAGTTTATTCTATAAAAGGGCTTTGCTTCTTTTCTGTGGTGAACAAAATATTCAGATCCTTTACTTTAGTAAAAGTAGCTATACCACACTTTAAAAGTACTCAATTACAAGTCCTGCTTTCAAAAGTATTAAAAAAGTAATAAAAGTAGTCCTAATTGTTATATTATTATATATTATAATAATGGACTAAACAGCATTTTAGTGTTAAGCTCATTTGAACTGCTTATCATACTGTACTGCTGGGTAGTTTAATCTATAGAAATACGTCATATTTTATAAACACATCATTTTTTATGCAGATCTTGAAGTCTAGTAAAAGGTACAATAGTTCCCTCTGAAATGTATTAAAGTAGCAGTATAAAGTAGCATAAAATGGAAATACTCAAGTAGAGTACAAGTACCACAGCGTTGTACATAAGGTACTGTTCATACTGTAAGGAAAAGTGTACATTCCTCCAATATAGTTTTACAATCTGGGTGATTGGGAGGTTAAAACTACGGGGATATGAAAGACATTTGGATACTTTTTAATGTATGGCAAAGGTGAAGGGAATTGTAGGTACTTTAAGGTGGATCAAGAAAACACCCTTAAAAAGTTGCTTTGTTTCCTTTTTTTGTGTCCATCGTTAAGCTTTTATAGTCCCTCAGTGGGGAGGCAGGTAGTGTGAGGTTAAAAAGCAGAGAGAGGTCCGTGTTGTACTCTCTCTCTCTCCGAGTCTCTCTCAGAGGAAAACAGCTGCCGTGTCCAAGAGGAAACGTTGCTTTTTTCCCATCAGGCTGTTTTGCCTGTGATGGACAGCGGTCTAGTTTTGGCTTGGGCTGCGATGTAGGATGCAGTTTATGGGCCAGAACGCAGCGAGGGGTGGAGGCGAGGGCGGATTCTGGCACAGCTCCCCCCCCCCACCCCCTCTCTCTTGGAATAGCGAGGTCCCGCATGACTGTGACCCTTTTGACCCTGTCGTGAGAGCATCAGGGGAGAAGACCTGCTCCTTAACCTCTGAGCCCACTTTCTACATCATTCTGATACTGCAGGCTCTCTCTGTTTTCTTTCAATTAGGGATTTACTTTCAGGGTTTCTGTTGACTGGTCGTAAATGTTACCTGTCACACTTTTTCTTTTTACCTTATGAATTCCATGTTGCTTTTGCTCAGTGTAACATTTTGCAGCGTATAAATTAGAATAAGCACATTGTTCTCTATTCAACCAACATTAAAAGCAGCTTAAAGGAAAACGAGTATCAAATGAAGAGAGCTTGCAGTGTCCTGTAGAAGTACCAACATATTTATGTCATCGTGTCACACAATATCAACATGAAGGAGGTCAGATCTGCAAAATGTAGAGAGGTTTGCAAATTAAAATTAAAACCAATATCTAATCTTATAATTTCTAATCCAAGTGAAATAAACAATTAATTTTAAGTATGTTAGGAAATATCAGGAAGCTGCTAAAGGCAGGGTGAGCCTTATTTAATGTAAGGGAAACTCGACAAGTAATTAGTTTGGAATGGTGTGCAAGGGGAATTATTATTTTTAAATAAAGCTACTATTCTGTAGCTATAATAAGGCACTAGTCTGTCAAAAGAGGGGCAGCATTTACAGATATGAATTAGTTGACTCGTCGGAGAATTAATCAATTTCGATAATCGATTGATTGTTATTTTTAAAGCAAAAATGCCACAAATTTCAAGTTCCTAAAATATAAATATTTGCTGGTTTTCTATGATCATAGAAAGTTAGCTGGACAAACAAGCTATTTAAAGAAAAAAAAAAACTAAGATGAATTTTTTTGTCCGTCACAAAGCAACAGAAATTCTCCAGAAACATTGGTAATTCAATTTGCCGACAAAGCATTTTATTCCAGGTCTACCTTGAAACTCGGACTGTCGGTTCGCTTGCACAAACCGACATCATCTTCGCAGATCTTCAACCGCGCTCAGTGAACAGAGCGGCCGCTGTCTGTTTTCAATGCTTTAATAACACTTAACTACACCATCACCTCCGCTAAATCAGTACAGCTTCACATTCTGATTCTTTGCCTGGTGTCACATTCATCACTTTGAAGGAAATATAATGACATATGTGATCCTCACCCCGTCTCTCTGTCTGTGTTGTCCAGGCCTTTGTCTCCCTCTCCCTGCTGTACTGGGCGCTGCAGAGCTTCTCTCAGCTGCTTAGCATCAAGAAGAAGGCCGACTGAGTCGACGCAAGAGGACACGCACCAAATCTTACCTTTTTGAAGTCATAATTGTTGACATCAATCCATATTAACACATTTTTAATCACTCTAAACATTGTGTACAAACACATCTGTATGTGGAGAGTCAGTTCATTTAGCTTTTGCTTGATTCACTTTTTATGTAGAACTGTTTAAAGTCTGTTTAGGATTAAAACTTTGTCGTGTAAATCAGCCATAAGACAAGACAAGATGCTCAACAGGGGCTTTTTATCAAATGACACATTTCTCTCTTTATAAACGTCTTCTGCGCTTTTGTCTACACTGTTAATGCTGCAGTGCTAATTAAAGTACTCATGAAATAACATTTTGTATATCACCTGAACCACTGTGTAAATAATTTGTTTCCTTTTACTATGCAACATACATGCCTTTTAATTTAACCTTTGACTTGCACAAAATTGTACAGTATATTGTTTTCCATTTCTCAATGCAATAAAACATTTGTAATTTTATTCTCAACCTCTCCATTTTTAATTTTCCCTAAAAGTGCATACAAGAGCAAAATGAAAACCTGAAGGTTTGTGCAGTGTGTGTGTCGAAACGGCAGATTGTTCTAATTAATTCCTCCTCCCAACCTCCAGATCTTGTGTGGGAGTGTCAAACAGTCCACAGCAGATGGTGCTGTTATCAACCGCCAAAAGTCTTGTAAATCCACATCCTGTTTACAAGCAGCACCTGTGTTAAAAAAAAAAACACCTCATACATCAATGTATTTAAGAGACATTAAGACATACTTAAGTTCTGAGGTCGAGAAAAGAACAGGAAACAACTCCAAGAATATCTGAGTTTGATGTTAACAAATTAAGACATGATAATTTACGTTTTTTTTGACAGGGTGAAATTTAACAGGTGCTATATATAAAGATAAATATTGCATGTAATTTATATGTATTTTTAATACAAAATAAAGTATTGAGTGTGTGATCTGTCTCAACACAAACCAACAGGATACACAACATGACATGTCCAAGTCCCTGAAAGTGTGTAACATTTGACATTATATATGAATACCAGTAAAACATATCTTTATTAATCACACCTGTCATCTCAGTCTTAAATACACAAATGAAAAACACTCCTCTTACAAAACTAAATCATACCTAAATACATAATAAGCAATTGTGTGGTGATATACATTGTAATAACATTTAAATAATAATTAAAAGAGGTTGTGGAAATATGGAAAACTGCTTGTTTAGATGTTTTTATCTTGTTCCTTCATAACATATTTTCTATTTTCTAAACAGTGTTTACTATTCACATACAAATGTAAACAATAATTTCAGTGTGAAATTATGTAGTAATCATTATGAAAACACCACATTATGCTGATTATGTAAATGATTGGATTTTGCGAAAATGGTGTGAATTTTCATGATGTGTCATATTAACAGGTCTGCAGATGGCATCACTCAGCTGTACATATGTGCAGCACACTCATGGTGGCTTCACTGAAATGCCAGCAATCTTATTAAACGTGTTCACACAACAGATGCACATAACATCTGTTTCTACAGAATGAGTTCATTTGGATGTATATGCGTGCCATTAAAATAACTCCAAAGGAAATACCGCGTGCACAAAACAGGTTCCTGTGTGTTGAAAACATGAAAAGCTCATTGATCAGGCCACATATTCACCGTCACATAATCAGACCATTGTGTTACCGTTAAAATTAGAACACTTCTGGAGCTCTCTGTGGCTACCTTTATATACTGTACTTACTGTTTTACAAACTGTTAACACTTCTGTGTATATATATTTATAACTTCTCATTATAGAAGAATTTTCTTTATTGTTATTATACTCAGGTACAATAAAATTGTGCAAGGCTTCTCTGTGTAGTTTAATAAAAAAAAACAAATAAATCAAAGCAGTAATAAAAACAGCATTCTGTTTACATCTTTATATATATATATATATATATATATATATATTAATTCTTATTATGCATTTACATTTACTAAACATTTTTATACATTCAGTTTATTCATTTACAATACTTTCTACCACAAAATCCAAATAATTTTTTTTGATATTTTATTTGTTTATATTTTAGCCCTGTATTTTTAACTTGCATAGTTTTAGGTCTTAGATTCTCATTTATTTTATTTATTTTTTATTTATTTTACTTTTACTTGCGTGATTTTACTTGTGTGATTTATATATATACTATATATACTATATACTGTATATATAGTATATATAGTATATATATAAATCACACAAGTAAAATCACG
>CALSBV010010223.1:13339496-13375984 GCA_943590825.1 Bovichtus diacanthus
CTCTCTCTCTCTCTCTCTCTCTCTCTCTCTCTCTCCCTCTCACCACTCCACATCACTGCCGATGCTGCTCTGACCAGAAAAACAAACACCATCCACATATTCATACACTGACTTGCAGCGGAGACGGCTGCTGCCTCTGCTCCTTCGTCTCCTCTCTTTTATACACAGATGCTCACACTCCATCTAATTACGAACACCCACTTCTGCCTTGCAGTTGACAGAAGACCCAGAGGAGGATACGGCAGGAATGTGACTGAGGAACTTCATTTGAAAACATCTGCCTGGAGGACTCCTCCCTCATCCTCTCTTGGTGGTTAAGCCCAGCTCTGCAGCAGGTGAGCGTCATGTTGATACCACATCTCATTCATGGTGCTGTATGTCGCAGTGGCCACTACCTGCTGTATCTGTGTGTCATGGCATCAGTGATGTTGAAGATCTTCAGTCAGTGGGCTGTATAGAGCATGGATCCACGCTGTGTCTATACTCACTGCATCACTGGAGGACAATGACGCTCATCTGATGACATTTGTGGAAATGGATTTTGATTGTTGAAAGGTCGCCAGGCGAGTGTTTTGAGGATGCACTGCAGTTAGGCAACACCAGAAAGAGAGGGAGAGGATGATTACAGTGCAGTGCACAGCAGGAATATACTGCACACATCAGTACTATATTAGAGATCGTGTCACTGTGTTAGGATTAGACTCATTGGAGATTTAGGATGAATAACAAGATTCTCTATCAGCTCCTTTTTCTTGCTGTCTGTGCGAAACATTAAATAAGACCATGCAGGGCGTTTTTTGTAGTTTCAGCTCCAGCGGCAGATCAAAGTTTATGCGAGGGAGGCTGATTCCCACGCACTTAGCGTGTTCACACAGAATCAACGGTGGCTGCACATTGCGTTGACTGTTTCTTTCCCTTTTTTCATGTAATCAATATAATATTAATGATTCTCCCTTAATTTGTAAAGCATTTGTTTATGCAATTGCCCTTAAATGCAGGGGTTCTTCAAGGTAGCATGTGGTATCACAAGGGAAGTTTCTGCAAATGTATTCACACATGAACACACATACACACTTGCATTAACACAGGCACATGTAGACACATGAGTCCAAGCAATGTATACCTCATCAATACATATTATTTGCACACACACACATCCATCCTGCACATAAATGAACATGTCCACTTGTTGATCCACAGTTTCAGTAATGGAAACACATTTTTCACTTGCACACGCAGATGCCTGAGTGCACAAACATTCAATTATGTGCACACTAACTCTGCACAAGAGAGAAAGCAAGGTTATAAAAATCTTTTTTATCCACCCTTTTGATATGATAGAGGTTCCTCCTGCGCTACAGCTTCATAATACAAACCCGTAAATCATGACATCATTTTTTCTTTTTGTGTTTACACATTCACTTGATTAATGCTCTTGTATTGTGCATGGTCCTGCTGCAAACCCTAAAGTATTTTGTTTCTTCATGATGAAGGCTATTCTAGCAGGAGCACTGAGAGCTTCTAATTTACCTCCAATAAAACACGAGATATTGGATTTAAAATATGAGTACCAGCCTACAAAAAGGCGATTTTTAGCGTGTCGTCGATTGTGTTGTCATCATTGCAACCAGTCAGGCTGATGCAACATCATTTAAAAAGCAGCACTATTGTGTGTATTTTCACACACCTCACTCCCATATTCTTTACATTTCTTATCAATAAAGAATATCCCTGTATATATGAATACTCTGTATATTCCAAGTGTTATAGTAGAACAATAACTTCACATTCAAAAATCAAAAGTGAGGGAAATATTTCCATTTTTCCAGATGTTGCATTGACATTTCTGATGTGGTATTATGTGTGTAGCACTAATACTGCACTTCCTGGGTGGAGGGTTTGATTCTCATTGGGGCAATCTTTAACTTATTTTTTTCTTTTAATAAACTAATTAAATAAACATGTTTTTTTTTTTAATTCTAATTTCAAATGAAAGTATAACGTGTATAATCCATTTTTATTTCCCGGTTACATTTTTCTCAAACACATATAATGTGATATTAACTTTTTTGTTAACATTTGTATCTATTTATAAAAAGGTCTCCCATCAGTTTCTAATTATGGTGGATTTGTAAATTTCCCCGCTGTGGGACTAATAAAGGATTTCTGATTCTGATTCTGTTCTCTGGCTTCACATGAATGTCAATGCCTTAAATGTCAAATCCTTGCAACAACTCTGAAAACATGGCGATCAAGAGACAAAGAGACATTTTGGCTTTCATTTTGCATAGCATTGAGAAGACAACTGCAGAACGAGGAACAGCCCGAAAACCGGGGAAATTTGACATATCTGTTTTACGAGAATTGAGGCAAAATTACATTTTTGATGCATCTGTATGTATTGATGCATCTACATTATATCTGACCTTTTGCAATGCAGAAACGACCACAGCCTCTAATTGCAAACAAGCTCCAATTCAGCTACAAATTTGGTGCATTTAATCTGCTTTGTCATTTTCACAGCTATTAGGCAAAAAGCGATGTCTGCGGCTGTTAATGGGGCAGGTGATCTGATGTCTGCTGTTGTTTTCCAGCGTGTGACGCCCCGCTGTGTGTTGCTTCCCAGGGAATGCTCTGCGGACGGATAGACGAGGTCTGAACACAATGAGCAGCCAGGACAAATGGGTCACCCTGACCCCATCTGAATTCGCCCTGCTACAAGAATACACTCAGTGTGAGTAGGAGAAGGACGCTCTGTTTGTGTCTGACTGTGATAAGGAGAGACTGTATTTTTCTAGGTGTCTCTCTGTACGTGTGTGATCCTATTTTTAATGAACATGTCACTTTCCAGGTATCATGACACTCTCAGGAAGCCATCGAATGTGCTCTTCCCAGGCAACAGTTACAACGAACATTGTTTTGCTTTTATTTTGTTTGATTTTTAACATTCAACATGTGCATCTCAGAACAGAGTAGAATTTCTTAATTTCAGGAATGTTTTTGACCACAAATTTATCCATGTGCTCAAATCAGGGATTTTGGGGCCAATCACCGATTGCTGCAAGAAGTATTGGTCTATCCCAGGGGTTCTCAACGGGGGCGGTAGCGCCCCCCAGCGGGCGTTTAGAGAACGTTGGAGGGCGCTGGAAGCAACATTTTTGAAAGGGGGGCGTTTATGTGTTTTTGAGACGAATTTGTTTTTTAGCAGTCTTTCTCAAAGAGTGGTCCGCGGACCACTGGTGGTCCGTGAGAGACCCCTAGTGGTCCGTGTGTATATTGGTTAAATGTCACATTTTAAATTAATATATTATAAGTTTAAAAGTGTTTCTCAAACTCTATAAAAATGACTAGTATAGAGTGTAGCGTAGATGTAGCATAGCTACGTAGCTACGTGGGTTCGTTTTACGATCTTACGTTATAAATGATCTGCGCGGTCAATTTGAGCATCAACTGACAAAAAGTACTTAATTTTCATGAAAAAAAAAACGTATTTAAAAAAAAAACTTAATTTTCATGAAAAAACCTTGGATGTGAAAAAATACTAAAAAATTTACATGAAAAAAGCTTGGATGTGAAAATACTTAATTTTCATGGAAACAATTTTTTTTTTTAAAACTTAATTGTGTCAAAAAAAATAAACTTAATTTTCTTCAAAAAAGCTTGGATGTCAAAATACTTAATTCACATGAAAAAAGCTTTGATGTGAAAAAACCTTAAATTTCATGGAAAAAAATTTACTTAAAACAAAAAACCTTAATTTTCATGAAAAAAGCTAGGATGAGAAAAAATACTAATTTCTTTTAATGAAAAAAGCTTGTATGTGAAAACAACGTAATTTTCATGAAAAAGCTTGGATGTGAAAAAATATTTCATGAACATTTTCATAAGTAAGTTTTCTGTTCGCTCGGACGGACATAAACTCAGTATTAAATGTAGTCTACGTTTCATATGATGTGTAAAATCTATCAGCTTTTACTGTTTAGATGACATATGAATGAAATGCTTGTAGAATCCTTGTTGTATTTGTATTGTTGATTTAATGTGTGAACGAGTGATGTAGAGAAGGTCACATAAAGCTCAATATGAGCCTGTAATGTGTAATATACTGTTGGAGTGGTAAGCAGGCCTATTGTTTTTGTGATATTTGGGGAGTTAGGTGGTCCGTGAGGGTTTTTATTGGTTAAGTGGTGCTTGGTCTGAAAAAGTTTGAGAACCCCTGTTTTATAGACTATGCTATGTTGTTAAATCTGAGATTTGAAAAAAAGAGCGAGGCAAAGTCCTTGTATGTGTAAATTTACATTTTATTGGATAATGGATAGGGGGGCGCTGGCCCAAAAAAGGTTGAGAACCACTGCTCTATCCGATCACGGAGTCTATTTGAAGCCTTCTATTTATCGTGTAGCATTATTTGTTTTATTTAACTAATATTAACAAAATGTTATATGAAGTATCCTATTAAAATTAAGAGATGATAAAGTGTCATGAGTTGACAACTGTTTATTTATTGGCAGGCAACATATTCCACTCTATTAGAAATGCTATCTCTCAAGCTTCTTTTTATACAGAGATCCTTATTACACAGCCTTTGCTTTTTTTTTTTACACTGAACCACACAAAGCCATCATAGTTCTGTCCCAGTAGTGATTTTAGATAAGTCTTCTGACCTTTATTGAGACCACAGATCAAACTTTTTAGAACGAATACCGGCCAATAACGATCGGTGGCTAATTGAATTTATCCCTTCGCTTCTGATAAAACGTGACAGCTTTTGTGTTTAGATTAATTTAACATCTTTGCTACTATCACACCATTCGGTTCCCCTCAGCTCGACACTCGAGAGTGTTTTAGATTCTTTCAGTGCATTGTTTTGATTTTACGGCCCATTAACAGTTTTTTTTACTGATTAGCCTATTTCCAGGCAGCATCATTTATTTTTATATATATTTTTTTTTACAAAGAAGCTTTGATAAATCCACTGTATGCTGCACCAAACAGCAGATGGGCAAAGTTAGCGACAGAGTGGAGCATTTAACAGTTAGACAAATATTTCCCTCAGGGCCTGGTGGAGACCACAAACCGAGCAACTTTTATTAGGTATGTCGAGGGCTGCCCCCAAATACACCAGTCTGAGCCCAGCGTGACCCCTCATACAAATGGATACATTCATATGTGGCACTTGCGAGTGATTTAAGAGTACTTGCTGCCTTCACCAATTTTCTCAAATTTTGTACGAAATTGACGAGAGGTCTGGGCCTGTTGTACAAGTCAGGCAGATAGTTTATCCTTTCTCCACAGAGGAAAAAAAACACTTTGACTTACCAACTATAATGCTGTAATCTTAGTTAATTTGTACCTGAAATACTTACTGGCTTGTTACTTGTATGAGAATTGTGGCATGACAATTCAGTAAAGTTGCAAGAAGAATTCTTACGCTCCAGCAGCTACCTTTTTAAGATCTTTAGAGTCTTAAAGTCAGTCGAGATTATATTCCTCCATTATAACACCTGACAGTGAAAATACTTGACCAGCTTTCCACACAGTTCACTTCGTTTTGGCAAGAAATTTATTTATTTTTGGCATCAAAGTTTATGTCAAACCATTCCTTACCCATTTCTCATTCTCTCATTTACTCCGGAGGGACATTATAGTGAATGAAACTTGAGGTGACGTAGCCATAATTTGTTGATTATGTGAATGATCCAATCCTACAAACACGCACCTGCTGAGACAAGCAATTTAAGACCGTTAAAAACGAAGAGGTTTAGGATAAGATCACAAAAATGTTTTGTATTTGGGACTATTGCATTGTTGGTTATAATATTATTATCAGAGAATTTGATACTGGTTTCATTGTTGCCTTTTTGGCTTGCCGTCATTGTGAAAGGGGTTAAATTGTAATTGACTTATCGCCTACAGAAATATTTTTATAGTATATTAAAGATATTCAGAACTAGACAAGTAGCTCCTTTTACTGGATTCTGTCGTGTTCTTTTAATTTGAAATAGGGACGTGTGGAAATCAATTCCGGAAAACTTCTCTTCAGGTAAACGATATTTATTCGATGATGATGTCATGAGCATTACAGAAGTACGCAGCTGCGGTCCGTCCTATTTCACCGTTCCACAGACTACATTAAAGTAGTTACTCTGTCTCACGGATTCACAGGACAAGGGCCGATCTATTGTCTACAACATATTTTATACCCGCCGCCTTTCAGGTAAAGTCTTCTCTCATTGGTTGGCTGGGGCCAGGTCCTATTGGCCCCTTGTTGGCCCTTAAGCGTGTCCACGCCTCTTAGTGCTTCTCTGCTGCGGTCAGATCTTCAGTCACCCTTTTAAGAAGTGGTGTACCCTTACGTTTTTACAGTTTACAATATTGCATATTATTTCACAGTATGTTGGTCATTCTTAGGCGTAGTCACTTAATTCAACAACATTTAACACTTCTAAAATAAGGATGAAAATAAGGCACATAGTAACAGTTTACACATTCATAATACTTCTAAATAAGGACATAATAAGGTGCATTGTAACATCTTATATATTGATTTGTATTACAATTCTCTATGTGAGGTTGTCCTTGTACCGTTTTCAAAGGTATTTTTGTTACTACACAAGCAATTTCAATTCTCATAACTTTGTCACAGTTGGAGGAAATAGAGCGCATTACATAACAAATAGCATTTCGTGAAATATACTTGCTTTGTTTGAGTGTTTTGACGTGAGGCAAATTTTCACTTCATCAATTTGGGTTTTTGGAAAGTTGGCATGATTCCGATTTCTGCTTTCATATCTTCGGTAATCCTCCTCTCACATTAACAGAAGAAGACATAAATTATCTTTGATAGCATCAATCCACCGAGGTAACAAAAACAAGAGTGTTCCTCTGGCTGTTGTAAACTGCAGTATGTTTAAATTCACTGTGGTTAGTCTCAAACATCCCTTCTTTTTCTAATGATACATTTTGACGTAATTGCAGACTGCATGTTCGTCTTACTGATGTAGGAAGCTCAAGCCGCTGAAGCATTTAATCTATGTGGTGCCGCTTTAGCTCTGAATGATTCATATGCAACCCAACAAATGGCTCCCATGCTCACCAGACTGTGCTCTGGATGCCTGGAGTTTATGTTACGCTCCAAGATGTTGACACATTTTATCATTTGAAATGGTACCAGGGATGGAAAATATGACGATACCTGGCAGGCTAACTGCGGGATGTTGTGCACCACCCACACATGGTTTTGGACAGATTTTTTAAGTACAAGTCACAGTAAATCGTTTGTAGGCAGAAAAACAATGGAACTAAGTGTGGACAAGAAATTGAGTCGTGAGGTGTTCGACTTTTTTTTAGATCCTAAGTGCTTTTTGTATCAGGGTATAGACACAGGCGGTGTAATATATGTTAGAGCTATTTTCAGTGTCAAACACAACATCCTCGGGGCATTTCAACTACTACACTAAGAAGGGTATGAATCTTAATAATTAATGCTTTTCACCTAGGATCTCTTGTTCCACTGTTTTTCCTTTAATTGCTCTCTGTCTGGTGACATCATCGTTCCTTACACCGAGGAGCTCCTCTGCTCTCTCTCAGAGCCAAACAGGTTCTGATTTTTGTTCCTGTGTTCCTGAGTTTGTTGAATTAAACAAGAAAATGTTTCACAGACGTGAGGCGTAACAATGTACCTGAAAGTTGTGTGGGAATATTAGGCAAAAAAAAAAAAAAAAAAGCAGCAAGAGAGAACTAAAGAGTCTTGGGTGTGGGTGCACGTCTGCGTGCAGGCATATGTGCACGCTAGACAGATTTGGATAATCATGTTTCAACGAGCTCCGGGCAACTCTGTGTGCACTATGGAGCTACAGGTTTATAAAATATCCCATTCTCTGAGCAGCAACAATGGGCATCACATTGCTGAACCTTCACTGTGCATCGTGCCCTTCATCTCTCCTCCTACTGTATGTCTCCCTTCGTTCTCATTAAAGTAAGCTGTGCACACTTTCATAACATTTTAATAGCTGTGCGCCGAGTCAGGCGCCTAAGATCTGTCTCACAACAGTTAGTTTCTCCTAATATGATATAATTGCTAATGTGCGTATTGTGTAGCAGAGTGCTGCTTTACAAAGGGAACGTTTTTTTTTTTTTTTTACCTTTAAAGGTAGAGAAGATCTTCAGTGTGTTTATGAACCTAAAAAAAACACAAAATGAGTCTTGTCCACGGATAACTGTGTGCCACACAATGGTTTAATCATTAGCCTGATTTGAGAAAATACATTGTAATTCAGCAGTGCCTGTTGAATGTGACAGGCAATCAGTGGATACATAATCACTCTGGTTCATAATGGTTTTGTGTAGAGTGTGCTAATAAAGGTGGTCAGTAATGATGACGCACACAGTCAAATGTGAAGCAATTATTTCTACTCTCTGTTGGTAAAATGCATCCTGAGGAAAATCAAAGGTCCAAAGCCATTAGTGCAGGAGACACAATGTTACAACCTGTTAAGAGGAGCTCAAATGCATGTAAATGGATGCAGAATATCAGCCATTATTAACACTGCCAATGTCTTTTAACTGATGGACCTATAGAAACGAATACATCCGTGTTAGATGACGACGTTTTGGAGTTTCTCTGGTGACGAACTTCTCGAGAGGTGGACATTTTTTTTTTTTTTATTAACGATAGGAGCCAACGATCCACATTTTCTTGTGTTAATTAAGCCTGTGAAGAGGGAAGAGACAACGTAGCTAATGTGAAGAACTACATCCTTAAACAAGCAGCTTTGTGGAAGGTGCACCAAGCCCTCCACTGCATGTGAAAATGTTTCCTTTCAATTAACTCCTGTAACATTTAGAACCTGCTATCTGTGGTGCAGCAAATTGATTTAGCAGCAGGGCTCATAAACGCTCTGCAGCATGCAGTAATTATCACAGCAAATCTCTGAATGATCAAGTTATTTTTGTCTATCACTGAGCTCTAAAACCACACCCTATTTTACTAACATGTGAAATAAATCTGTGGTCAGTATATTTGATTCCACCAAGAGGGTTATGTTTTCGGTGCGGTTTGATGGTTTGTTTGTTTTCTTTTATAAGCAGGATTACGGAAAAAGCTACTGTTCCGATTGAAACTTAGTGAAAGGGTGTAGGCGAGCATGAACCACAGAAGAACATATACAAATTTGGAGCGGATCCGAATCATTTTTATTCGTGGCGGAGGACTGCGCTCTCCGAATGTCCTTCTCGTTTTAACCTGTTTTTCATTTTTTGCAGCTGTTGCCAAACACAGTCTGTGGTTTTGGTGTCTGTAGAAGCTTGTCTGTACCCAACCTGGAAACCTATGACAAGTCAAATGTCTTTTGTAAAAATATATTAAAAAAGATTTTTTAAAAAAAAGCCTATTTAATGCACAATTAGAGGTTGATGTCGATCTTCTCATCTCACTCTTGGAAAGAATACGAGTAAGCATAGTTCCCCCAAATATTTAACTATTAATAACCTTTTATTATGATCTGATTTCCTTTTATACACGTGTTTGCCTGTTAGTTAACCTGCGCTGCTGACAGCTGTTGTTTGTAGCTGCACTTATTGAAGTTTAAGTGAGATTATTTATTTTCCAAGCTTCCGAAAGCACTCAATATCACAAACCACTAAAGTTGTTTACTGATTATGGCCAATACAGTAGATCTGAAGTGATGTTTACCTCATTTACTAACATGAGGTGAACCTGTAGTCTGTAGCATAGGATCCTTTTTTACATCTCTGACTCATGAGTGGGGGTGCATCTCCCTTTACACGTTATGGTGCTGCATCCACACCAAATATATGATCCTGTCAGGGTGCATACAGCTTCTACAGCTCTTTGACATGCTGACAAAGTCCAGAAAATTCATATCCATAAATAAAACCGAGCACTTGGTGCAGATTGAAATGTAAGCATAAATCAAACTCGCACTGTAAATGACTGTTTATTATCAAATATATACTCGATGCGAGAAGAAGACAAACTTTCTAAACATAAAATGATCACAACACACAAATCAGTGCTCGTTCTTTCCCCCTCAGACTCAACCAAGAAGCTGAAGGATGTGCTGCAGGAGTTCCATGGAGATGGTGTGTTGGTTAAATACAATCCAGAGGAGGTATGTACAGTTTATACTCATTATATAACAGATGCTTTTTTAATCTATTAAATCCAACTGTGCTAACAGCCCCCACACGGCAAGCCTAACTGCATATTCACAAAAATGGAACAATGACTATTTCTATTTGATTGTTTTTTTTCATGCCATGAATAAGTTTTGATTTTAAACACACAGTGGCAGACAGTTGAACATAAAACTCGGTTTATTATTTCATAATTGTTTTATGTATAGCGTGTATGTAGTTTTCAATTCCTCTTCTACTGCTTGCAGGTTCTGCATTCTGCTTTGTTCACACTTTTTTCAAATATTTTGACACGCAGCTAGTAAGCTGCCGTTTTAGCGTGAAAAGTAATTGCATATAATGACAGTATTTCAAGGTGGCACTTTAGAATTTAGCTTTGAAAGTTGCGTGGTAGTATTAATTGTGTTTGGAGAATAATTATGTTTTCATTACATGTCTTCACACAAACACATACTGAAAACCAGGTTCCCCCTATGTTTTTTTTTTTAAAAGGGAGTACATAAGTACCAGGATCTCAATGCGCAGTAATCAATACTCCTATTTTTGATCAGCTATGCATGGCTTAATAAATGTTGCATGACAGTTATAATACACTTAATGTAGTGACAGTTAATCACAGAGCTCGACACTGTAAACCGAGCATTCACAGACATCGTGTCTTTTTGCATTTATACACGCACAGGTGTGTAATATGGACATTTAGCACATTTTAAATGTGATAACTGCATGGTACGTCCATGAACATGTTGGGCTTCTTTCTTTTTACAATGCTGCCGGTTTAGAAGCAGGACATCCTCAGCCAGGTAACGGCTATCTCTCTCCTCTCACTCTAATTTATTGTTGGTGTGTTTTGCTGAGTGCTCATATAGTTTTATATCGCCGCTAACTAAACGAAACCCTCTCAAGCAGCTGTCAAGAAACAAAACGTTTTTTTTTCCGTGAGCAATGAAATCAAAGGCATTTATAGAGGATATGCGATCAGCTTTAGGGAAATGGTTCATCTTAAATGCAACCTGTCTCCTACAAAATGACTTCTCAATTAAGTTTCTACGGAAACGTGTCTTACTCCAAGTTGCAGTTGCAGTCGCAGTTTTAAACACGCATTATTTAAGTTATGGACGTAAATTAAAATAAGAGAATATTGACTTTTGGTTTCACTCGGGACACGAACAGCAGTCTCTTTGGGTGAAAGTCCGGGGACTTGAGTCAAAAACAACCATCCGGGAGGAAATACGTTTCCCTCAAAATTAAATTGACTATGCAGTTTCGGTGGATGGGAACATAATTTTTTAGGAGACCAGACAGCTAAGATGTGTTTCTTGAACTGGTAATAACTGTGTTTGTAAGCAAAATGTTGCGAAATGTAAGACAACATTCACAACTCACAGATTTAGTAAGGGTGGACGAAGCTGTAAGCCTAAATGGATAGTAGAAAAGGCCACAGCACATAGCAAAAACATTAAAAGCACTCTAACTTCAACGCCCACAGCCCAAACAACACTCGAGGCATCTTTCTGAGTGCAGAAATCTGTAACCAGAATTCTGCAACATTTTAGTCAAACCATCACATTTTCCACCCAAAAGTGAAACATACCAACATACTCTCTCTATGTTGTAAATCATCGGTGTTTCATTGAAACCTTGAAGACAACGTCTGCAGCGCTCCATGACAAACAACATGCTCTATTTCTGTCATGTTTTTTTAGGAGATTGACTTTGAGGGCTTCAAGGTCTTCATGCAGACGTTCTTGGAGAGCGAGCTCCCCGAAGAGTTCTGTCAACACCTCTTCATGACGTTTAGCAACAAAGGACCCAAACCCAGTCCTTCATCTTCTGACAAACCCAGAGTCTCTGGTAAGTGTAGAAAGGAAGTCTTTACCATAACAAACCCTCGAGTTGTAAACAGAGTGTTGGTGTTTTGTAGTTACTGATATGTAGAAGAAATCGTTGCAGCTTTTGTTGCTAAAGTGCAGCCAATTTGTCACTCGCAGCATTTCCTCAGGGAATCGATCTTGATCATTTTCTAAGATGATGTGCTCTGCTTTACCTTACTGCCTTTGCTGTGTAAAAGCAGCAGCATTTCTGTTTTGTGCCATCAGATAATAACATATTTCCTGCCAAGTTCAGCCCAGTGGCACACAATGTAAATTGTAGTGTCGCGGCTGCCAATTGTCTTGGCTATGGTTTTGTTTGTTTACAAGCATTTACAGTAATATTTCATTCTGGTTTGGTAATGTGTTACTGATAATCAAGCCAACATTCCCCTGACACCTTGGAATATACTTGATTGCCTAATATCTCAGGTGAATAATAAATTCTGAACTCTACCTGATTTAACCGGTGATGTAATGTTTTTAAATAATAACTTTTTTTGTCTCAAAGCTAAAACCTGCATGTCACCGTCTACGTTCTATATTTTCCTATTGGTGAAAAATATGTTTAATACGAGAAAGGTGCATATTTCCATAAATGGTAACTTTTCTGTACATTCGATGTACACCTCACGAAATGCTTTATCAAGAGGAAAAGCTCTAAAGTCTAACGTGGGTAAACTCAGGACATCACCTTACATGATTTGTATGCTTGGTAGCAAATTCACTCGTTGTGCATTCAATATTTAATGCACATTGTTTGCCCCAGTTACCACACAGAGCATGTGAGGAACTGAATCAGTGCAGCGTGCTGTGAATGTGTTGATTAGGCCTCATTGATCCACTTTTAACAGTAAGTCCTCCCACCATGCACCCCAGATCCTCATCTGAGTTCAGTTAGGAGAACTAACATGTCCCGTCTGCCATAAACTGCTGCCGTCTGCACACAGGAGCCTCCTTTTCATAACATTATTAAAGGGTTTATTTCCCCATAAAAGTAATTTTGGAAGCAAACAGCATAATTAAAGTTTATGGCTGCTGTAGCTGGATGTATACACTGACTTAATGAATAAATTACCATAGCATAGCTACATGTATCCACAATGTTTTTTATTACCCAAAGCTCATGACCGTAGTGACGATTGGGAAATAGATCGACCAGATGATCCACAGCTTTGCCTTCATGCTCACTTCCCTCTTCCCTTTACCTTACTTTATAAAAGCAAAAGTCTTTCAAATGCAGCCAAATAACAACATAACACTTTCCTTCTTAATGTCATGGTCTTGTCAACCATTCCTACAATACACATTATTCTCTGCAATTCACTGGGTGTTATGGCCTGGAACACCAACCCGTTCACATTCCCAGCTTGCCACACACAGACGCTCGGTAATGACCCCTTGGTGTCACTTTTTAACGCACTGGGTAGCCCTACGCATCCAACTATGACGCTCTACTACTGTCAGTTTCAAACATGTGGTTAATGTGAATTGCATCCTGGTTTGGGTTTAAAAAAAGCTTTGTAAATGAATTAGTCAATGTAAATGAGTCAACTTTGGCTTTTGGTTTCACACAGGACACGATCAGCGGGCTCCTGGGTTAAAGTCCTGTGTTTGTTTGACCCATCCATCCAAATTCTTCCTCACTTGCTCCGAGCGTCTTGCCACGGATGGTTTACATCGGAGTTACTTGAAGGCCTGATGCGTCTCATACAGACACTAAAAGGTGCCTTGTGTGTCGGTAACAGACGCTGACGGCCGTGACAAAGCATATCTCCAAATTAAATTACAAACTTTGGCTGACTTATAGCATCCATGTTCGTTGGTTTTCAGGCACTTCGGTAGCGACAAATCACATATGTCAGAACTTTCAGAAAATCCTAGTTTCCTAATCGTACGCGAACGCTATTAAGTTAGAAATTACAACAAATCACACCCCAGCTACGTCTGCTCGGCTAATATTTTGGCATGCTAATGTGGGCTAATGTTTACAATGCCACTGGACTGAAAGTGCTGGCAACTGCAAAATGAAAATGTAATCTGAAAAAACAAACAGATTTGTTTTTTCTCATTTTGTTTTTCAGTGTGTTCCTATTTTCCACACCTGTATGCCACTGCTACCAGTAATTACTATACTAACTGTGTTTTACATATTTAAACCTTTGGCCCGTTGCAATGTTTTCATGAGCCCGATGAAGCGATTGCTTGTCAGTGTTAATAAAACATCCTTGGTTGTATTGGAATGGGTTGAGTGTACAATCTCTATACCACAAATACTTCTCGCTATCTCGTGTTGGTCTTACAAATGTGACAGCCCAGTATTGTGTTCACCACAGACTACACTGAAAACGCTGTATGCCTATACTTGATTTGATTGCTGACAACAAGCTGGTGTACGTTAGCAGGTTGGATCTGTTAACCAGAGCGAGGAATCAATAGGGGCAGCAGTGTTAATGACTTCACATCATGTATTTATCTTTACTGTGCTGTACCGTTTAAACACAATGACACGAGGTTGGAACATCGTGGTGAAGTATAGACGTTTAATCCATTAAAATCACTTGTAAGAATGCAGCCCTGCCCTGAAAACACAGTCTTTGATAAGGTTAAAACTGGACCATTTGTTTGTTCACCTTTCGGTGTACTGGACACCACCTACCATTGATCAATCCAACTGTATGACTAATGCCAGGCCAGCAGGTCGTTGGGCTAATATTAGAGGCATTGTGGAGGATGTTTTGACCTTTCATCTCCAACTCCCTACAGGGCTGAAGATGATCAAAGGCAACTCGACCCCTCTGAAGACGGCCGCACTGCCCCAACCTCTGGATACGGTGCAGCTGAAGGACATCGTGTGTTACCTCTCGTTACTGGAGGGCGGGCGTCCTGAGGACAAGCTCGAGTGTGAGTGTCATCTCAGATTACATGATTTGGGGCTCCTCTGCCCATATACAACAAGCATCTAGAATTCAATGTTGGACGTAGACAAGTCCTTTGTACTAGGTTTATGAAGTCCATAAATGCAAGAAACACAGGGAACAGAATAAAAAAAAAAGAAATAAAATAAAATAAAAAAAGATAAAGAATCCAACCAGACAACTGAGCCACCAGATGTCATTGGTTGAGTTAAACCTCAGTGGGCGGACAGTAAGGTTGCAGTATACTGAAGCCCAGTGAAAAAGACAAAGGGCAAGAAAGGACTAACCATGAATCTTTGCTCTGCTGCTTTGTGGAAAAATGCAACACCACGACACGATAAGAAACGCATCTTTCAAGTTTTAAACAACTACGCAAGCCTTTAGCTGTTGAGGTAATCTACTAGGTGCCACTTACCCTCTTTTTCGTCTTAAGAAAAAGCCAAATATGCAGATATAAGCCCAATTTGGACTATATTTATTTCTCTAAGGGAGGTGGGGGGATTTAAGCATTACTTGTGCTAGTCAGGAATTTGAATCCTGCTCGGAGCGTCAATATGGATCATGTTTTACACCCACCCCAGTAATAACTACTGCAGAAGGGCACTCGGAAAGCACAGACCTCTACCAAGGCTGTTTCCATAAATGAAAAACAATGCTACACCCTTCATGAAAATCGGGACTGTTCTTTTTCCCTAATGCTGCCGACAAACTGACAAATTATAGCTGTTATTACCTGCTTGTTTTCGGCAATTTAGGAAATGATGGTAACTTAAAAAGATTGAAGCCACCAGGAGAGCAAAAGCTCAATGGGTTTCTGTAACGTCAGCTACAGGTTGGTGCTGGCATTCTCCTGCAGAATAATCCTGTCTTTCAGAGACCACACACGTTTACTTACTGAGGAGCACGGTGTAGTTCTGTAATATTAATTCCAAGTGAATGGGGTTTTAGATTATTATAGGTTTACTGTTATACAACAATATGTCTATTCTCACAGGAGTCTGTCTTCTTTCTTTGCCTCCATAGGATGAAGCATAATTCTCATCCATTTAGTATTATTATGTGAGCGATACCACGGGATGAAGAGTCCTCAATTACAACTGAATCGATTAGTCGATTAACAAACTGTATCTGCAACTGTATTGATAATTGAATAATCGTGAAAAATGCTGAACTGTAGTTTCTGAGATCTAAACACTTGCTGCTTTTCTCTTTTGTATATGATAGTAAACAAAATCTATTTGGGTTTTCGACCGTTGGTTGGATAAAACGAGCAACTCGAAGATGCCACGATGGGCCCTGGAAAAGTGTGAGCGACATTTATCACAATTCTTTTCACATTTTACGAAAAAAAAACAATTAATCATTGAATTGAGAAAAGATTTGGCTGATTAATCAAAAATGAAGATCCTGATAAGAACATAAAGGATGAGGTGGAGGCTGTTAGCGGTCCATTGTTTTCTATATGAGGAAACCTCCGAGTGTGTTGTGTGTGTGTGTGTGTGTGTGTGTGTGTGTGTGTGCCATGGCCACTAATCAAAGCAGAGTAAGTTGGGCTTTGTTCTTTTTTCAAAGTTTCTTTGTAGTTATTTTAACTCCTGGTTGGGTCTGTGTGATCTGGTAACGCAGCATCGAGCAGAACTACTGTTGCCATGGTTACCTGCAGTATGACATAACTTTTACACTCGATGAAAACATCTGTTTAACAGCCGCCCGCCAGTGTAGTAATGATAAGTAGCTCACAATAATAATATTTAAGTCAATTAATCAAATAATTGTTTCAGCTGTGCTTAAATATTCTGTTGGGTGGAAAACATCGTATTTTATAAGCTTTTCAACCATTTTGTATGCATACAATCTTCATTTGTAAAGAAACTAGTAACTTAAACTGTCAAATAAATGAAATGTAGTGTAAAGTTCAATATTTCCCTCTGAAAGCATGAAAAGAAAAGACTCAAGTTACTCTACAGTAGTGCTGTACTTAAGTTCAAATTAAAGGTCTTTTACTTAGAGTATCAGAATAAAACCTTTATTCGTCCCACAGCGGGTAAGTGTACTTAGTTTCATTCCACCATTGAAAATAACCACCTCACTCTGCATCAGTTTTTCCTAGATCCCCTCTTTGCTACTAAAGCCTTTGAATCTTTGGTCACAAATAATGAAACTACCAGTGTGAAATCACACGAACAACTATTTTGTCCAGGTGGCGAGTCCAAAAAAATCTGTGAATTATGTCTCCCAAAGGACTCGCAACAATTCTTTATCACACGTTTGGAGCTCAAATTTGCTCAGGTACAAAAGAGTGAACATAATTGAATCAAAATTCAATAAATCATTCATGTTTAATAATTTTATCGTCTCCATTGACCGCTCCGCTTAAGGTTTAACTCAACCCATGAGATGTTTTTCTGTCTCCGTCTCTTCAGGCTCTGAGAAATGCTGTGAGGTTAACATGACATTAGAACATGAGCCTGAACAAGCCCAGAACCTGGGAATGCAGAGTAATTATAATAAGTAGTACCAGGCAGATATTGGGTTTTTTATAAGCAATGCAACATTGTATTGATATTTATTTGGCATCTAAATATTTGCCAGGTATCTTCTTTCTGTTCTATGTTTGTTTCTCAGAATCCAGTTTTTTTTTTCTCTCAGCTTTTTAGATAAAGTCAGAGTTGCCATCTCTGGTGTATTTGGTGTTTGCCAAACACATTCAATCAAACTGCACCTTTTCTTGTCGTGTTATCCTTTCCCCCTGGTGAAAATAATAAATTAAATGAGCTATTAAATGAGCTGTTTGAGCTTACAACCTAAGTTCGTATTATTCAAGTTTTCAGTCTTTTTCTGAATTCAAAGGGGGAGCTCATATTTTTGATTGATTATCACTCTTTCCACTCTGTTTTTTCTTTTATCTCACTTCTTTGGAGACGATCATTGCAGCTCCCATAAAGCTTCTCCAAAGCGATGTTTGATGCTTCGTGGTGGCAGTTTTTTGACACGTCTTCCCACATCTCTTAATTGCATTTATCACATCTATTCACAAGGTTACATTGCTTAATTGGCCATCAGACTTTTTTCTCTCTCTGGCATGCAGTAATTCTCATCCATCTGCTGAATTATTGAGTAGAGTAGCACTCATTAAGCACAAGGATGACTAAATAATTCAACTGATGCTGCCTGTGTGTGAGCACATCATGGGTTTAACTATGGATGATGTCTTATTGAGTCTCTCTCCAACTCTGTGAGCCACACGGTTGTTATTTCTCTGGTGGACGGGTCCCTCTGCTGGTTACTTTAAGAACTGCTTTGGTTTCAATGCAACTTGTTTCTGTGCTGATGTTTTTCTCTGTTATCAGGATCATCTCAAACAAGCTAATTGTGCCAATCCAGCAAAGATGTCTGCATTGCGCAAAAACATTTGTTATTAACTTAAAAAGGGAAAAAGCTGCAGGTGAAATACCGTCATGTATCTTGCTTCAGTGGAGTTTCACTTCTTTCAGGTATTTAAAAAGAAAAAAAAAAAGAGTGACAGTATATTGAAGCAATGGAGAATATGAAGCCTTAGAGTCGAGACAATTATTAAAACGTAATGCTTTGTGTTAAGATATGAATGAAATACAATTATATTTTTAACTCTTTTAATATCCTGTTAAGATTATTCTCTTTGTTTTTATTTGTTTTTTTTTGCCAAGCAACACAAGGTGTCACTGAGGAAGAGAAATCTCACTAGAAAATAGCTTTAACACATTGAGGGAGGATGATATGTCGGTGTTGAGCAGTCTAGTTTCAACAAACCTGTCTTGTCTAGCTCATAAATAAGTGTCGATCAAGTTTATAAAAGTTTCCAAAACACCTTAAAAAATGAAATGTCAAAATCAGTAGTTTAATGTACCAAAATAAATTTGAGATTTTTCATATTTAACTATCAAGTGAGTAAATGTAGATATTCATTTAACTTTCACTTGTGCAACCATTATTGATGCTCGTTTACAGATTTATTAAACACCAACAAAGTCATCGGCCCCGAAAATGAATAGTGATATGAGTTGTCCTCTTTATTGATGCTCTCTTGCTAGCAATTTAAGTACAAATATTTCACTGTCTAAGTAAAATATGACCCCAATTTGTCCAAAGCTTTAATTTAATTAATAGATTATTTTCACGGGAAATTCAACAAACTCATCAGGAAATTCTGTTTTTCACTGAAACTGAACATTTTAATTCAAATATATCTTAAAAGAAACAAACAAAAGTGTATTTATCCCTGTAGATACAATGGTATGGTTCTTCCTTAAATTATTTTATAAAGATTTAAGTGATTCAGAGTTTTTTAATTTTTTTTACGAGGACAGCCAAAGAGTTTAACGCACGTTAACAACAATTCTCATCATCTTTCGCAATTTATTACCTCTTTGGGGCCTGTTTGGATCACCACAATCACCTCCTTGTGACACCATCACCCTCCACCTGACTCCACACACCAGACACCAGCAATGCACTCGCTCAGGAAACTGACACTTAGCTCCTCGTTAGTGGCCTGACGAACCGCCGTCTGACGTCAAGTCCTTGTGATGTAAGCACCCCTCTGCTGCACCTCGACCACGCTCACGCATGGAGGGTGGGGGTGGGGCAGAGCACCTCCAAGTGTAGACATTAGTATGGAAATGATCTGCAGCCAGGTCATGTTGTTGTTATTGTCACGATTCTGTTACGCTCGGGCCTGGAGGGTGTTTACGCATCACCATGATGTAAGAGGAAGAGCCAATCACAGCTGTGATGTGGGAGCTGTCTGTTTCCATGGTGACACTTTTGAGTGGTAATTGGGGGATTCTTAAAGTTGCAGAATAAAGATGCTTTGTATTTGCATGCAGTGCAGTAACAGTACACAGAGGAAATAAAACACGGTTTTATGGAGCAGTGAGTTCTGTAGCCTCTCCGGCCAAACCCTGCTTTTAATGTTCGCTTCAAAGGGAAGTGTGCAGGGTGTTTATGCTGCAGCTTGACATTTTGTTTTTTTGTCTCCACAGTTATGTTTCGCCTCTATGACACTGATGGAAACGGGTCTTTGGACAGCTCGGTAAATATTTCTCCTCTATAAAAAAAAACAACATTTACCTGAAACTCATTGTTCAAAAGGACAAAATGTAACTTAATAACACCCCAAATATTTTGCTGGTGTTTTTACAGTTACAATATTTAAAATCACTAATAAGTCATTTCTAATGAGTTTTATTTTGATATGTGTACTCAAGACACAAAGTACAGTTATGAGAGGATACATTTTTTGTCTAACAATTATTGTAATTATCCGCTGATTACATTCTTGATTAATCCTTTTGATTAAAAAATATCAGAAAAATGTCCGTCCAAATCCATAGGTAATGTCATTACCCAAAAGATATGCATTTATTATCACAATGGAGGAGCTGAAACAATTTAATGAAAATATTTAAACGATTAATCAACCACTAAAATCGCAGATTATTACTCTGTCGATTGACTACGTGTGTACGTCGTACGTCTGTGTTTGTGTACGTGACATTAAGGACATTATAGTTGTTTGATCTTCACAATATAAAACTAATAAAAAAAATTAAAAAAAAGATGCATTAGAAAAAACTAATCTTCATGATAATAAGACATGAGGACATGGATGATAAATAATGGGTAATAAATTACTCAAGTACCTCAGTACAATTTTGAAGTTTTTACTTGAGTGTTACTACAAATCCAAGGAAAATATTCTACTTTTAACTTCACTACATTTACATCACAGCTATAGTTTTTTTACTCAATACAACAAATACAGCTCTACCTTGACAACATAAACATATTGCTTAGTAATAACAGTAAAAGAAAATACATTGATGCATAAAGCACACACTTGTTTATTAGATGCTGTTGGTACATCTGTCTAACTATCTACTCTATGTAAGTACTTTAGGGGTAACAAAAAAACAAAAACATATAATCAGTTTATTCTGTACATGGAATAACTCAACACTTGTTACAAGCATATGAATGGATGAATGAGAAAACAAGAATTAAAGATAGAAATGAGGTGTTGGTATAGTTACGAATGAAAGGGCACCAGTGCCTGTGTGTTCATGTATAGAAAGTGCGTAGGAAGGAGTGCTGGGTTAAGAAGGAGGGGTCAAGGGTGGAGTGTGTTCGGGGTTTTGTAATGCATCCAATTATTAGTATACCATTATTGGCTGGGATGGGGAGAATGAATGAAGAGGATGGACAGAAAAGAAGAGATATTCATTTTGTGTCACCCAGATTTTAGAGAAAATAAAACAAGGATTAGTAATTAAAACATTTAAAAAAAACAAAACATTTTTTTTTAAGTGAACTTGATTTGTTTTCAGCACCTTTTTTAAAGAAGTCTAAAGTGCATCAGGGTGATTACGTGTCCCACTATCACCCCCCCCCTCTGCCCTCCATAAAAAGCGACCATTGTAATTAAACCGTCAGCCTCGGAGCTCTTCCCACGCTGCCTTTGTTTTTCTCTGTTCAACTCTTCTGTGCGGAAGAATGACATTCCCAGCCTGCTATTACACGCTGCTTATCAGTCTATTCACGCCAAAGACATTTAGCGACATCAACTTGTAAGGCTGCAATATACAGAAAGGTAAATACAGTATTTTCGTGCCTGTAATTGACTGTCTGTGGTCTCACCGCAGGAGCTGGAGCACATTATCTCCCAGATGATGCACGTAGCGGAGTACCTGGAATGGGACGTGACTGAGTTGAAACCAGTAAGAGAGACATTTCACCTAGTGAACACAAATCAGTAATGAGGTGAATTTAAAGTAAAACGCCTGTAAAGCAAACCTCTTGGCTTGTTACCAGACACCTGTTCAGCTCTCTGAGAGCTGTTATTTTACCACAACGCTGACAGTTTTGTGGCAAACTAAATTCACTAACAAACTAAAAACACTGAATGATGACCCTGAAAGAAAATTGAAGATGGGCCTAGAATTCAATACTACAATTAAAAGAGTGTACTTATTATTTATAGACTCGTTAAATATATTTTTCAGGTGCCACAGAGTTTCTGTCAACCACACGGGGAAACCAAACTACTCAAATATTACAAAAAACTGAAAAATGCCACTTCTTCTCTTCTCCCTTGACTTCTGTCTTTGCTTTTACTGTAGATCCTGCAGGATATGATGCGGGAGATCGACTACGATCACGATGGCACAGTGTCACTGGAGGAGTGGATCCAGGGAGGCATGACCACCATCCCACTGCTGGTGCTGCTGGGCCTGGAGACGGTGAGTCCACAGAGAGACAACTTCCTTCTACTGCTGACCCCAGTCTCTTGTATTACTCCAAGAAAGGACATTTCAGAGAAAAACTGGAGCACTTTGATTTGCTTTGGGTTTTGACACTGCTGTGTCTTTTATCAGTCAATATCTCATACATGTATTGATCCTGGAACAGGAGTACATACTCAACTGGTGTTATTAGATGCACAGGTCTCAAAATGAGCTTACATCGGTTGTAGCCATTTTACAATAACTTGAAATAATCAAAATATCCATGAATAAGACTAAGAGTCTACGGCCATGCTAGTGGCTCTGCTGGGTTGTACTAGGACACAACTGGGATTTGAGCTAAGTGCTAACATCAGCTGGCTAAGATGCTCACAATGACAATGCTAACATGTTTGTGCATAGCAGGTATAATGTTTGCCATGTTCACCATCTCAGGTTAGCGCTTTACCAGCAAAGGCCGATGGAAAATTGTTTATAACCAGATACCTGCGGAAATAATGACAAAGTATTGGACGAGTCAACATTTTGACCTCATGGTTGGTGTGATGAAAAGTCAGGGATTCACCAAATCTATTACAAATTGCGGGTGGGACGTGTGCGCGTGTGTGTACCAAATTTCATGGTCATCCAACCAATAGCTGTCGAGACATTTCACTCAAAATTCTGCTGACCTGATTTGGTTAAATGTTAGTCTTTTCTGTACATGAAACAACTCAAAATGACCTGATGCATGTTACTACTTAAAGCTGATATTTAAGAGGGTCTCTACACAGTTTTTGGTTCATCAGCCCCCCCCTCCGAAAAATGAAGCTGCTTCTTCTTTCGCATCCTACAAGTGTAAATGTACTTTATCAGTCTTCCCTCAGCTCTTGTTACCTTGATTCAATTTATTTTCTGCAAAGATGATTATGCTAGTCTGTTTTAGGTCACAGGAGTTACTTTTGCATCTATTCTCTAATGGCTCAATGTAAATCACTGTGGTTCATAATGTCAGCTAAATTACTAGAATTTAAAATGGAAATCTGAAATGTATTTTTTCCTTCTGGCCCATACTAGAGTATATTATAATCTGAAAAAGACTGGAGGCCGTGAGTATAAACAAAATACATTCCTCATCATCATTAATCCATTTTCTGAAATTCATAAATTATCTAGCAACAGGTCACACGCTCCCCTGCAGTTTCCTGAGAACATCCTTACACATGTGTTTTCCCACTGCTGCTGTGTGATCCCCAAACTCACCAGAGCGCCATCAGTTCTGCCTTCAGCTCATCATTCCTCCACCAGATGGAACCATTTGACCAGCTTCAGCAGAAAACTCTACCAAGTGTCATTTTTTTATTATTTTTTTTATGAATGAATATTACAGCAAAAGGGAAGACAGCAAAACTTATCCTCCAGTCTTTACTGCAAGAACAAAAGTAAAATATAAACAAGAATAAAACTAGTGAGACAACCGACTAAATGACAAATATATCAGTGAAATGATAAGCGGGTGATTTTCCCACCAGAATAAAAATGATGAGATGAATTAGTAAATCATTCAATAAATGAATCATTTGTTGTGTTTCTGTCACTGCAGAATGTTAAAGATGACGGGCAACACGTGTGGAGACTGAAGCACTTCAACAAGCCAGCTTACTGTAACCTGTGTCTCAACATGCTAATTGGACTGGGGAAGCAGGGACTCTGCTGCTCATGTGAGTAATTCACTTACCATTAAGGGTTCGACAGATGCATTGATTTGCGTGGACAGATACATTACCCTGGGCCGGTACTGTCTGTTTGTGTGACGCAGTGACGATATCATAGACGTTACTCTGTGATCAAATTTACGTAAGAATATTGCAACCTTATTTTTCACTTTAAAAAAAAAAAAAAAGATGTAATTGGCCTGAGATTCAGCCAAGAGTTCGAGTGTCACGTGGTGGTTTAAAAGCTGATTCAGGGGCTTTTTCAATACTATATGCTGAAAATGGGAAGGAAATAAAAACCTATCGCCTCAAAATATCAAATGTAAAAAAAACAAAACAACTAAGGCACAAACTTGCTTGTGTTTCAGCCATAATCCTTTTTTTCTGTAGTGCACCAACTCTACACCCTTCACAGAAGCTGTTTTCCACAAAACATTGGCAACAAGCAACAGTACAGCTTTCATAAACACATTACTCAAACCCTAGTGTGTATCACTTATAGCTGTATGAAAAGTCTTGTGTTTTTTCTCTCCGTCTTTTCCTAATTGAAAGTCTTGAATTGCATTTTTTTTTTCCTCCTTCTTCCCCAGTCTGCAAGTACACGGTCCACGAGCGCTGCGTCGCTCGCGCTCCGCCGTCTTGCATAAAAACCTATGTCAAGTCCAAGAAAAACACAGAGGTGCGTCCAATTGGAGTGTTTACCAGTCCACACGCTTGGATCAGCGATGCTCCACGGGGCTTAGGATAAGGGCTTCTCTTCTTCTAATGGAATTAAAACAACTCAATCATACTAAGCATTGCTAATGACCAGGACAAGCCTGATTTTAAAGACACAGACAGCATTATTAGTTAGGCCTTTCTGTCTCTCTGCTGTGCTTTCTTCTTTTCTTTTTTCTTGTTTTTTTTTCCCGTCTTGCTTTCTTTAATTGTTGTGTCACTTGTGCCTTTGTATACATCTTGTTTTTCTGCACCGTGTTTCTTTTCTCACTTCTTCTGTCTCTCCCTCTCTCCGCAGGTAATGCATCATTTCTGGGTGGAAGGGAACTGCCCCACCAAGTGTGACAAATGTCACAAAACCGTTAAGTGTTACCAGGGCCTGACTGGGCTCCACTGTGTGTGGTGTCAAATCACGGTAAGCTGCCACCTGAGGAGAGGCAGCCACATCCTCATTATATTCCCACTGCTTCTTGTTTTTTAGAGTTTTGTTTTAGCACCTCAGATACCTCATAAGTCATACTACCAATTTACACCCAGAAAACTCTTGTTTGTTGGTTGCAAGTTAATAGAAAATAAAATGGAAGCAACGATGCGTGTGATGCAAATAAGTCCCGAGCATGGTATATCTGAAAATGTACACTTCAATATGTGCTGTTACTGACACAAGTTGGCTGTTAACAACAACTGCCACCTCCTTCAGCTCCATAACAAGTGTGCCTCCCATGTGAAGCCTGAGTGTGACTGCGGACCCCTGAAGGATCACATCCTGCCCCCAAACTCAATCTGCCCCGTCGTCCTGGTAAGACTTCACTCCTCACTGGTCAGTGGTCCCGTGGCTGAGTGAGGCTAACCTTGTTTGACACTGTGTTGTTATCTGAGGATGCAATCATCAGCCTGTGTTCTCCCACTGAGCTCTGAAATGGTTATTTTAGGAGATTATTTCCAAAATGTAAAAAAATCAATTTCAGGTAAAAATGACTATAACCTAAATTGCTCATTAATGCATTGCTCATTAAACATCTCTAAAACATAGACTATCCTCTTTGTGTAATCATTTAGACTTTTATGATAAATGTTGCCTGTTTATAAATCAGTAAATAGTTTCATTCTAATTTTTTACAACAGATAAAAAGGCAGCATGTTACAACCAGGGTCATAGCCAACATTTTTCTTTTAAAAATGTTAATGTTTTTCTATTCAATATGTTGGATTTTAGCAGGTTAAAACATTCCTCTGGAAATCAACATAAACTAAACTAATTAAAAATACTGTCTCTGAACTTTGTCTCTATTTTCCATATAATAAGCAGGAGTATTTTATTTTTACTTTTTATTTTATCATGATGGTGTTTGTTCATTTTGTTGACCTAAAAGTCATCAGAAAAATGCCAAGGTAGCCACGGTCCTGATTACAGCAATAAATACAATACAAACAACATCAACAGGCTTAGACTAATGTGCCACACATTATACAAAGCATGAATTAATATTCAGTCAAGATGCATATAGACTCATTTGACTTTTCAGAATAATCCAAATAAGATAAAAGCAGGAAACCGCTTTATTTAAAGTACTATAACTTCCTTTGAATTTATCTTTATAAATCATAAGAGTGGAAAACATATTTCTGGATCCTCTAACAACCGTTTGACCTTTGACCCCAGGAAAGGCAGTCGACGCTGAGGAAAGACTCCCGGTGCAGCCAGTCGAGCCGGGGGAAGATGCAGAGAGCCAACTCGGTCACAGTGGACGGCCAAGGACTGCAGGTGAGTCGGGTTCCTTTTTTTTCTTCCTCTCTGTGTAGTATTCTCCTGCTTTAATTTGCATAGATACAATATAGCTATACCATAATGCAATGTTCCAGTGTGCACATATGGATCACTTGCATTTCATTGAACCAATATTGATAAAAATGTAGACACATTTTTCCAAAATCAATTTATAGCCTGGACATAATTTCACCAGACTGTCTCCTGATTCTTAATTTATTCATGTGTGTCATTCTATGTTGGAAGCACACATTGTAAAATGAGTCACAACTTAAGTAGTAAGTCATAGTAAGTAAGTAAGTAACTTAAGAGCACAGAAGGGATTGAGATAGAAAAAAAATATATATAAAGATAAAGTACAATTTATAAAAAGAAAAAGAAAAAAAAAAAGGTTATAAAAGAGCCAGTCTACTGTGGGTTTTAAAAGCTTTTTAAAAAGTGGCACTGACTCAGCTGCTCAGATACTGAGTGGGAATGTGTTCCTAAAACTGTAAAAGCCTGATCCAACCTTTTGTATTCAGCCTGAACTATGGCGCTTTTAACAATATCTAATTGTCAGATCTGAGGCATTTTAGTGCAGAATAAAGGCTTAAAAGATCTGAAAGGTAAAGCGGAGCCAGACCATGTCGGGATTTAAAAGCGATCAACAGAATCCTAAATTGAATTCTCCAATGAATATGGAGCCATTGTAATTCAGACGGGACTGGAGCCATTTTTTTTTAAAGCAGCAGCCTTAAGGTTTATTTGAAAAGACTATCCATGCATCAGACCTTTTTGTTTGGAAATGAACCTCTGCAGTTGGTCTTGGGACATATGATGGGGCTCTGCAGGCCCTGCTGGTAATCAGTATTACACAGCAGAGCCAAGTCCGCCTCGATCCCCTCTTATAGCTGTCAGCCAGTATGCTAGCGATGGAAACCTGCCGCTGTCTGTGGCGACTGCTCGTCTACGCGTGGCTGGGAGAGAAATATGATGAATCATATCCCAGGCACATCCATCTATGCCTCTCGCCGGCTAACCAGCATAATAATCAAGATTATTATTTATAATTACAGGAAGTAATGGATCACTCTGGACTGGACAGGGAGCTCATTAATTCACCCTTGGCCTGCTGGGATAGCAGACAGGGGGAGTTAAGCGCTTAATCTGTGTCAGGGAGAGCACAGGGCGAGTTGTCGCAGACTAACTGCACGAAGAGCGATTCAAACAGGGCCGCTGGATTAGAGCTTGTTTATGTGTCGCTTTGTGAGTTTGGCCTCCGGCACCACAGGCTCTGTCTGTCCACGGCTCAGAGAAAATCCTTTCCCACGTCACACGAGACAAACTGCCCTGCCAATTAGGAAGCGGTGACAAATAACTATTAGGACTGAATTGTGAATCCTGATTTATCAGGTTGAGAGCATTGATTGGCTGAGAGATGGATGGGTTGTTTTACTGTACTGTCATGGCCATCTGCTTAAACCTGAAACCTGGCCTGCGTCTAATAGCATTTTCCACCATAACTTCTAAGAAAATATCTACTACATGTTTTTGTTAACAACTGCTTGCCATACACTGCATTGATCTTATCAGCAAATGAAAAAACTTAAACCAACACTACAGTACTATAAGTGTTGTCTGTGTGTCCAAAGCCTGATATATCGTATTCCTGTGTGCCATAGAGCTCCGTCGTTGTCCGAAAAACGATTTAAAAACATCAATGAGCCACACTGTTGCACTGGTTGACATGCTCCTTTATTACCACGAACACACACGCTGTAGTTTATTTTTGACTCAATCCCACATACACCGTCCTGCTGCCACAAATACTCACTAAAGCACTTGATGTGTATTAATCCGCCATTGAAAATAATCCCCAGCATATGCACTATTAACTGTTGTTTCAGTAAAGATTCATACAAACTACAGTGCCCAGCTGTGTAAGGAATTTACTGAGCCTTAACAAAAAGAAACTAAATATTTGTGAGCTGTTTTTACAGATATGCGTCTTCAGTAAGAATGACTTGGTTTGGGACATATGGGCTAATGCATTGTTTGTTTGTCATGGTCTTTTCATGGGATCCTTTACATGAGCTGATCAAAAACTGCACTTAAAGGGAACATATGTGATTTATTTTGCCTTAGAAATAAAAAAATTGGGGCTTCATCATTGTTCTCCTTTTTATAATTAGATATTATAATTACCACAAGATTACATTTGGACTCAGGCAAAGAATCAGTGCCACACTTTGCCGTACCCAGGTACCACTTGTGCACCTCTGCAATGAAACAGGAAAACGATGAAATAAATCCGATGACTGGCATTGCTTGGAAGTGCCGTACACACTCGATAAAACGTCTGAGGGATATGGCTTGAAAGTGAATTCCTGTGAAGCATCCTGCAGTCTCCAAACACCAACGGTTTGTTTTGACATCTCCCATTCAGATCACAACAATAGAGGGCACTCATCCTCTGCTAGTGTTTGTCAATCCGAAGAGTGGAGGGAAGCAGGGAGAGAGGTAAGTACACAATCTGTCTCAACATGCTACAAGAGGCCTCTGAAGCGCCGCTCCTCAGCCGCAGAGGGAAGGCGGCAGCGTGGCCTCTGGCTGCCAAGTGCTTTAGGCTTACTTAGTCAAATAAAAACACAATAACATTAACCTAAAGCGCCGACCGCCTTCACCGTGGGCTCTCCACAGACACCCTCCTCACTGTCACGTCCCTGGCTGGTCCCCCTTCTTTAACCCAAGGCTAATTGGGTTATTACTGAAACATATTCATTCACTACTTATTACGCCGGCCCTCATTTGTTTAAATTATGAGATCAAAATATGACTTCAGCCAGTTGATATAATGAAATTGAAATTAAAATGAATTAGTCTTTCTAATGGTTTCTCCTCAAGGGGATTTTGGGTATGTCCCACCCCGCTGCCCAGGCCACTGCCTTGTCACACTCTGATGCTTACAGGATTACAGACACTAAATCCACTTTTAAGCCTCATGTATGAAGTTTGGATCAAATGTTTGCATTGTGACTTTCTGTTTGTTTGTCTTGATGTTTTCTGATCTCTCTGGATATTCACTCCTGCAGGATTTACAGAAAGTTCCAGTATCTTCTGAACCCGAGACAAGTGTACAACCTGGCCAAGAATGGACCCATGCCAGGGTAGGTGGTGTGTTCAAACAAGGAAAGATCATTTAAAGGATAGCTTCCCTTATTTTTCAAGCCTTTCTTAAAACAACAGTAAGGTTCACATATACAGAAAGTACTCCTTCCTCCTGTGCATACTGGTCATTAAGCACTGGTGGAAGAAGAACCCATAGATTTGACTTAAGTACGATACAAGTACAAGTTTAAAACGTACAAGTTTTAGTACCTTACAATTGCATGAGGCTTCAGCAGTCTGAGTTAAGACAAATCAAGTGAATCTCTTCCAAAGTTAATGTTTTTTTTAATGTTATTTTAAGCAAGTGCCCTCTTTGTGTTGCTGTCCTTCCACCGCAGCTCAGCATGGAAACTTGTCAGGAAGGGATCTCTTAATTGCCATTAGGACAAATTATTACAGCAAACACAAACTATTTCAATGTTTATGAAGTACTGTTTTAAGACTGACTTGAAAAAAGGTGAATTCGACCCTGCCAATGTTTTGTGTTTGACTTATTAAACAAAAGTGAGATTCTTTAGGTTTGTTCTCTTTATGCAATGTTTAAAATACACTTCTAAAACACACCGTTGTATTTTCTGTAACCTATTCTATTTCAAGACAGAAGAGAAATGCACTGCAAACATGTTTTAAGTGTTTGCAACAGAAATATTGTTTAAAAGTGAAAATTCAACCTTCAAATGTGAATGTTTCTAAGCAGAATAGCATCCTACTAACATCAAGTTGCGTTTGGAAATACTTAATTATGAAGTTAATTGCTGCAAACATCAGAATAGAAAGTAGGAAAGTATGACAAATCATGCAGTATTTGCTAATGATCTTCTGTTTACAAACAGGCTGTTGTTGCTCACATATAATAACCGCGATCAAATGCAAGAGAGGCCCTTTAATATTAGACCCTTCACTCGCTTCCCTCACACAGCACTGACACAAATGAGGTGAGTCCACACATAACAAAACCTGGAGACGACGGCATCATGCTGTAACCTCCGACAAGTGGCGGCTCCATATGCATAAGCCCGTATGTGAAACGAGAGCCGGTGACACAGATGAGTGACGGATGGAGAGGGGTGAAACTCTCACTATACCACATGTGATCACGCATACAGACGAGGAGCTCTGTGCAGGCTGTATGTGCGGGTTTCCTATGGTTCACACCTGTGATTAAGAAAATGAATGGTTCATTTACATGCAAAAGCCTCCTTCGCCACTTTGGTGGTACATAACATACAGGAATTCCTCTCTGCCGTGCCGCCACGTTGTTTGGCTTTGATTAGATCTGAGAACGGACTCTTTGTGGCTTTATAAAAAATAAATACACAGCGGCACACTCAGGGTGCAGAAACCCTCCCGCGAGGATTTCGTCGCTCACGCCAAAGATTGTGCCAACGCAGCTCCGAGTTTTTTTTTTGGTGGGGCTGACCTTGTGTCCACTGTTTTGTCCCTCTTCTCTCAATGGCCCTGCGCGTGGCCTGAAGCATCACCTGCATCCCTTCTGCAGTCTGGAGCTGAACCCGGAGCTGACAACATTCCAGATGACCTTGGCCCACCGTAACCTTGTTAATGTTTAGTCAAGTGTACGCACCGCCGCACACATTAGAGAGGTGAACGGTCACCGTCGGACACTGCAGGCCGAAGCAGCCGCACGCACTGCTGTCAATTAGCTGCCTCGCTAATGCAATTATAGCAAATTAAGTGTTTGTTTCTTGGTATTTAAATATCCCCAAAGTTGCCTTTCATGTTTGCGGCCGTCTGTTTTGCGTCTAATGTGGTTTGTGGTCCCAGTTGGAGAGTAATTGAGCGAATCATTTACCCGCCATACGAGGCTCGGAGGCTGGCTCATTCAGTTAGGGCTTTGTTATTGTGAAGGAACGGAAGAAGTTGGACTGAACATTGCCTGTCATGATCCAATTAGCCCTCGAACAGGCAGGCTAACTCGCCGAATGAATAATTGTCAATGCGACATGTGTTATTTTGTGGGATTAGAGGGGGTTTGCAGTGAAGCAGTGTTCACTCAAATATATGCTCATGATTTGCACACAGATCTGTTATGTGAACACTTAACACTTTCTTTTATTGTCAAGAGAAAAGCTGATATGTCTTCATTAACCTTCATTTCTTTAAGCACCTGAACACATCTATAATTGTTTTTTAAGCAGAAAGAAAATGAGGGACTCATTTCTTTTCATGAAATAAAATAAAATATGACATGAAAGAGTATAATGACTTGAAAAGGAGGAAGGAAAACTTCATAATGATGGTCATGCGGCGCAGAATTTAGTGTATAAAGTGACATTTAGGCAACAAAATGCCTTCTCAAGACTGTAAGTTTAACGCTTTTCACGTGCAGAGCAACTAGATTTACAAAAGAAACCTAATGAAATAAAGATATAGGTTGAGTAAAAATTGAAACCGTTCATATAATTATGCCGAATGAGTGCCAATCTTTACTCTAATGTTCTGTTTGGGGTCCTAAGGGGCTCTTTAACAGCTCAAATAACTTACATTTGTTTTATCAGCTTGATGTTTTATGAGTTCTCCTACCGTAATTTTATATATGCAGTAGATTGCTTATAAACACGATCCAGTACAAAGGGTAAACAATCCTTACTTCTGTTTGGGGTCTCAGACATCCCAGGTGTAAATTATGGTTTAATACGCTGCATTTTCATAATGATCCATGTCTCAAAAATGATGTTTGCAGTACTTTTGATGCATCACTACACTTTCAAATCTCAAAAGTCTATTTGGATTAGTTATTAGTTTGTTCATAAGAGGTTGCTAAAGTTGCTACAAACTGTCTGCGAATGACTTTTTAAGAAAATCAGGAATACATATTTGTTCACGCGTTGCCCATTTAACATATAGAATATGAAATATTTCCTTATTTGTTGTAAGAACAATGTTTTTATGGTAATATTCTACATATTGGCTCTCAATAGGGTCAGAAAAAGATTGATTTTGCACTATTATTATTATTATTTTTACAAACGCAGCAATGAGGAGGTAAAGTCAATGTGAACAAAACCAAGGGTTAAGTAATTCAACCTTATATCAGCACTAATGCAATATATTTTAGGGTTAATTTTCCTACTAAAAGTACAATGGGCATTAGGGATAACAAGCACAAATGATTTCTTAGAGGATAACTTGTGTCTTTCAATGTACAGTTACACAATAAAATCCGAAGTGAAAAGCAACTCGTCAGTAATAAAGAGACACACACTGTTTGTTTGCAGGCTGAACTTCTTCAGAGATGTTCCTGATTTCAGAGTGCTGGCCTGCGGAGGAGACGGCACCGTGGGCTGGATCCTGGACTTCATAGGTAGAGAACATATTATACATTTCATAATGTTTGACGTTATCAACAATCTGGTCCCATCAATTATTTCATGCACATTACAAATGCCCAAACCTCATGAGGTGCAACAGCATGGTAGAACTTAAACACTCCATTTCCTTTTTTAGCAAAATTGAATTTGTTTTTATTAGTTCTCAAAGCCAGCAGCAGCTCTTGTTGTTCAGCCTGAAATGATAAAGTGTACTTTATAGTTTGTATATAAACACTTTCATTACGTCCGAGCCTGCGCATTCAAGGGTGGTAAATGGGATGATTACGCGAGTTGGAAAACAACATACAAGTCATCATTTTAGGGGGGAAAAAACACCTGGCCTCCTTTATTTGGTCTTGAAGACGTGTTACTTGTTCGGGCTCTGAAAAATTGCCTCAATTTTTTATCAATCAAAACAAAGAGAGGTAATAACTGTCTCTTGAAATAGACGGTACAACTGGACGCTCATATTGACTTGTATTTTAACAAGGGGGGCTGCAAAATGGATTTGATGCTTTCTTTGCAAGTCTTTGCAGTGAGTGTTTGGCCTTGTTTCGCATCGTGTTATGATATTTTTCCCGCTACTCCAGATAAGGCCAACCTGGACAGGAACCCCCCCGTGTGTATACTTCCTCTTGGCACGGGCAATGACCTGGCAAGATGTCTGCGATGGGGAGGAGGTACTGACAGAAAATAGACTCATTGCAGTGAAATACATGGCCTTAATTCTCCTAATTACATTCATAGTTAAAGAGTATACTAACATTTAACCCAGCGCTATTTTTATAGTTAGCATTTCTTTAAGGAATTCATATAAAGAGATTTAGTTTACAATTATAGAAAAGTAGCACATTTTCATATTTGAGAAACTGAAAATTAGAAACTGACTTAAAAGATGAATCGATTATCAAAATAGACAATTCACTGAGCGATAAATTAAATAATTATTGGAGCATTACCATAACTTACACTATGAGCGGTTTAAGACCCACAGGTGACACCTAGACTGAAAATACATGGAAGACAGTTCACTTGATTTTAAAGCCATTATTTGTATTTGTATGTAATTACATCGGGAACATCATGAAACTCTCTTTTGAAACATACACTGAATAGTTTTAAGGACACACTCTTACATTGGATCTTTAAAAGTAAAAACAATATATAAAAAATGAATATCTAGTTGCACAAATCCCTTTTCTCTAGCTGTGCATATAAGAACCATCATATTAACACTACAACATGGTTAGCTTTTGTCTGATGAAAAAAACAAAAAAAAACAGCCAATATCAGCCCCATTAAGGAATAACCCAAGAAGAATTTAGAAGTAGTTTGAACTCCGTTTTAAAACATGATTTTCTTTTCCCGAGGCTATGAGGGCGAGAGCCTCCTGAAGATAATGCGGGACATCGAGAACAGTTCGGAGTTGATGCTGGATCGCTGGAAGATTGATGTCACACCCACAGACAAGGAGGAGCGAGGGGACCCGGTGCCTTACAGTATCGTAAACAACTACTTCTCCATCGGGGTGGTGAGTCGCACTTCAGTCAGTATTCATAATGAAGGGAAACAAGTGAACATCAACCTTATTTACTTATCTACATGTACCCTATATATAGATATATATGTGTATAGATGGATATATAGATGGATATAGATGTACATACAGTATATCCGATTTCCATTTTTCTTTTAAAACTGATTTTTTTTTTTTTTTGAGTAAGATCGCCTTAACCTCAATAAAAAGGGATGTGTTATAGCTTTATACACAAAGTCATTTTTAACATCCTATTTGATGAGTACTGTTTGGATTAAATAGCCACAACTAATGCACACAGGAAAGGGGTAAAAAGGAACAAAAAAAGTCCAGTCCTGAGTATCATAAAAAAAAGTATTGAATATTAGCAGACACCTGGTTGTTGTGTTTCATACGTCACCACATTTTACGGTAAATACGTTTTTAAGTAAGTCATTTTTAGTTGCCTGAACATAGCTGCTGTTATGTGTAGCTGTGTCTAAGTGATTGAGAGTCGATTGCATGTTGCCGAACAAAACCAAAATGCTTCATTACAAAAAAAACCTTCAATGCGATCAGATCTTTGTAAGTGTCGAGTGTGACTGGCGTAGACATTTCCAGATTTTTTAAAAACAAAGCCAATGACCTACACTTCAATTATGAGAAAAAAAGTTCAAATAATAACTTTATTTGTATGGCACCTTTCATGCAAAGATGCAGCCCGAAGTGCTTTATAAAACAGGATTAACGACAAAAATAGGTCAAAAACTAAACATAAGTAAAACATTTCATAACAACAAGATGAAACGTTAAAAACATTACCAATAAATCCAGCAGAAAAAAAATCATGTAAATAGGAATGATAATTACTGCAAATTAAAAACCAGATAAAAAAAAAAAAAAAAAAAAAGGTAAAGACGCATTTTAATACAACCAGAAGTAACGTCTTTGGTATTGTGTTGAAAGATAAACTACATTTGGTACAACAAACTTTATCTATTTTTAACTGCAAATGTTAATCTAAAGTGGACAATAATAGCAGAAAGAAGGTTATTAACCTCTTTAGGTGACTTACCTTCCTGGTGTATTCATAAAGATGTGACAATAAGCTCCACAATCACTGCACTGAACCATCAAGGCGGCACAAAGACAAACCACACTTGGCTGTGACTGCAGGGTTACAGTGATGGCACACTTGTGCACTGCTGTCGGGGGAAGCATCTGGCAGCTTTTTAAACCCTTTACACCAAAGTTAAGTTTAATTGTGGTGACAAAGAGTCTCAGTCGCAGAAAAGCAGAGGTGCCAGTAAACAGCATAACCAAAATGCAAAAGAAGGACAGACTGACACACTGAAAATGTTGTTCTTGAGTTCCGTTATCAAAGGTTGAATAAAGTCACTTTTAAAACACCGTGCCTGCAGTAACATCATAATCAGTCGACGTATTTGTTTTGATCACAATGTGGTTAGGCCTTTATTAAGATGTGCTCAAGCCTCAACCACCTCTGATTGATAAACAAGCCTTGTTGTTTCTTTGCATGGTGTTACGCAGCCATCAGCCTCCCCCTGTCCATCTCCAACATAATGACACTGATTTCACGTAGCTCGTGTTAGCCATTACTGATAAATGTCAGGGGGAAATATGGTAATTGACATTTGCAGGTGGCAGAGGAGGGAGCCACTCAGTGTTGTGAGCTTCGTACAGACTGTGGCAGGGACATAAGTGAGGCATGGCCTTACAAATGTTAGTTGAATAACACCTATGCCCCTAATGACGATGTTGGAGGATATTAGAGGACAGGTCTTGTTAACATTGTGATAGAGGACAATAGCTGTCATCTGTCCGCAGTGCTAAACTTACACAGATGTGCACAGGGGAAAGTATTTACAGTGTGGAATACATTACGTACATAATTACATTCATCCTCACGTATGAGTGCATTAATTTCACAGTGTAAATGTCAAAAAAACTCATGTAACAAGTTGTGTATTTAGTACATTTGTTGTGACTTGGAATGGGTCGGAGCTTCTTTTCATTATGAACTGTGTGTGTGTGTGTGTGTGTGTGTGTGTGTGTGTGTGTGTGTGTGT
>CALSBV010010223.1:13375994-13440231 GCA_943590825.1 Bovichtus diacanthus
TGTGTGTGTGTGTGTGTGTGTGTGTGTCTGTGTGTGTGTGTGTGTGTGTGTGTGCGCTAAACAAGGGGGAAAAACCTACAGCAGATTTAAGTAAGGGGTGTAAAAGTCCAGCTTTAAACATAAGTGTAAGAAACACGGCAAGTAAAGAAAACTAGATTTAGTTTTAGAAAACTATTTCTGCATTTCTTTGCAGTATAGGAAGTCCACTGCTAAAGAAAGAAAAGAAAAAAAATGTTCACCCCTAAATACACTATAATATCTTGAAACTTTTTGAAACAGGAAGTATATTTACTCAAGTACAGAACAAGTACCTGTTTGTACTTGTGTATCCATTTCATGCAGCTTTATACTTCTACATCTGAGAGGGAAATATTGTACTTTTTACTCCACTATATATGTCTGACAGATTTAGTTACTTTACAGATTACAATGGGGGGGTGGAAAGCCAGAACAGGAGTTACATGGTACACATTTATAGATCTAGATTAGAGTCTGGTTGCAGAGTTTTGTAAAAGGAGACAGAAGATGAGTAAAGAAATACTAAATAATAATTAGAAGTACTTTTCATTTCACTGCCGGCTCAGGAGAAAATATTTCTTTTTTCTGTTTTTTCTTTTTAAAAGTCGTTCATGCTGTAAACTAAAGCTACAACACAATACAAAGAACATTACATTTTTATGCTTTAATGGCACCGGTTGATATCTTCTTTGTAAACCAAAGAAAGCAGCTTTGGCCTGGTTGCTTCATAAAGTCATTATAAGCCCTATTGTCTCCCCTCTGTTAGTGGGATTAGCACCCAGCAGGCGTGATGATGACAAATGAAGTTGTTTGTGGGGGATTAAGAAGACTTTGAGCTCTCTATGGATTTGAGTGTGATATAATATTTTGTGACACATTGTTGCATCAAATTTTTTGCTTTCCGTTGGCATGAAAAAATAAAAATTACAATAAAGATTATGCGTCAAGTCAAGCTAATAATTACCTCAGAGATTATGCAGATGAAGAGTAGATTGTTTCTGTAATGACACTGTCGAAATCAAAAGATCAGCAGTAGCAGAGTGTCGCCACCAACGTGTGCTCGACCCAGAGAAGTTCTTCATATCTTTTTATTCGTCTGATCGCGCTCAAATCATTAGTGTCAGCAGCTGACGAACAAACTGAAACATTCTTCATTTCAAGTCATTCTCAGGTGATTCTCCCAAAAAAAGAAGAACCATCTTCTTTTTTTTTTTTTTTTTTGTAAATTCTTCACAACCTAACCTTCTGCCACGGCCCAGTTGGATTGAGAATTAATGGTCGCCATCCCTTTGGGAGGATGTGGAAGTGACGTGAAGTGTAATGATCTCAATCAGGGCCAGGGGTGAGAGACAGAACTAATCACTGAGCCCGCTCCACTACCATAATGCAGTCAGTCGCCCTAATGACCCCGGCGCTCCTGTCAAAGCCATTACTCTCCCCCGTAGTGAAAGGCACATCAAACCGCTGGGGCCCACTCATAATTGGACTAAACTTTGAGCTATGAGAGGACATTACACATGTCCTGTATTAATTTGGGTGCCAGATTTTTACATTGGTAATTATTTGAGGGCAGCTAGGGGGAGAGAGGGAGTGAGAGAGCTGACTGCGTCCCACTGCCGCGAGGGGGTCAACGCTCGAAGATGTGAACGTGTCCGACATGTTTTGATGGTGGGACTGACTCGTCCCCCTTTTTGTAGATGTAGTTCACCCAGCAATTGAATTGTAAGACCGTGTTGGCATTAAAGGTTCAAAGTTCATTCTCGACCTTGTGGACTCACCACGAGGTCCATTTGGTGGCTGTTCTGGAGCTTTTAATTACGTCGTATAATCTTCATCAACAGATTCTCAAGAGTTAATTTTGAACCTCCGCTTATCATCCAACATGAAAAGTCGAGAAATGTGTTTCAGTGCTCAGAAAAATGATAATCCGAACATCTACAGATCATGTGACATGAACAAAAGCTCCAGTGGACTAAGTGGACCTCATGCTGAGATTGTCTTCTCAACGTCCGATTCCAAGGTCGGTGATAAACTTTGAACCCAATTAATGCATCTAGTTGAGACTAATACTGGAGACTTATTGGACAAAAGCAACAACGTCTCAAACTGAAATGGGGCAAAATCTCCTCAGTGGAAGATTTCAAATTCTACAAACTGGTTTGCGAATTTTCGAGGAACTTCAATAAGTTCAAGCCAATCAAAATAACAAACTTTTGGTCACACATGTATGAACATAAAACATTATTTCAAGTCTGCATCCGTAAAGCACATCTAATGGGGTCGGTGAGAAGTCAAACCGCCAGAGGAGAAAAAACAAGATTTGACAAAATATGCTGCCAAAAATCTACAAAGCAAATATATGAACATACTGTGTATATTATTTGACTAAATTCAGTGAGTTTAAATCAGCGGTTCCCAACCTGGAAACACTAAGGGGGTCTCAAAATAATTAAAAGGGTAAAAGCTCAAAATGCTTGCTTTTATGTTTAGATAGGGAATCATTAATTGTATAAAATTGCCATGGTTTGATAATCATAGCATATTTAAAAATAAATATTCTTGAAATACTTCGTATTAATATCTTCTTTGTGATACAGGGCAGTGTTGGGCCGGTTTATTTAAAAAGTTTTACCACTTAGAGCACTCAAACGCCGCGTCGATGTAGAATGACAAAGGGCTTCATCCACTCCTAGTTGTCTTGAAATCGCTGTTTACTGTTGCAAAAGCCACAGCTCTACTTGTACAGATCTCAGATAATAGACCCCAAACCAAAGGGGAAACAACCTCTCCCCGATTTGCTCTCTTGCTTGCAGCTATTGTCCTGTTTGTAAGAAAATCAAGTTACAATCTCTCAGATATATCCATCATCTCACCTTTTTGACTCGCGTTGGAAGCGTGAGGCGAGTCTGCGGGGATCTTGAAGAATTCTTTTGGTCTTCTGCTTACAGCGTCTTGAAGACACATCAAGAGAAGCTCCATTGATTTTTTTTTTTTTTTTTTTTTTTTTTCTTTTCTCTCTTTTGGCTTCTTCTAAATTTTTGTACAGAGAGCTAGCAGGGGGTCTTCCCCGTGCGTGCTGTTTCTATAGTGCCACTCAAAAATGGAGTGGGTCAAAACAGATTGTTTCAGTGGAGGGGAGGGAGTGCGAGAGAGGAACAAGCCCAAAAAGTTTACAGCAACTTTCTCTCACTCTTTGCTGAGATGTTTTCAGAGCCGGACAAGTTTTTCAGAGTTTAGTCCTTTTTTTTTTTCTGAACAAAGGCCTTGCCAGCATTTTTCTGCTGACACTGAAGTGTAAATTACAGGAAATGTCAGCGTCCCTCCGTACTTCATTACTTGAGACTTCACAATCTGTTGACGAGGCTCTCTGCGTACTTTATGACACGATTGATCTCAAAGATATTTCGTTTTTATGCTACTTATTTCTACATATTAAACACCTTGTTCAAAGGGTATTATATATGATTATACAATATATTAACAAGTTACTACTCGGGCAGCAGTTCAATATGTAGGTTCATACAATGAAAAAAGGCCATTGTAAAATCTTACATTTGTAAAGTTAACCCTGTTGAATCAAATATTTGAAACATCAACTATTACATACTTTATACGTGATGACTGTATTGTCTAACTAATACTTCACACCTGCTTTGTGATCCTGTCATCATTAACACCTGCTAATAACATGTGGATTCATTAAAAGGATTTCTGATCACTTGGTATAGATAAGCTCTCTCATTATCTTAATTCTGGCTGCGTTTTGATTTTGTATTGTTGTCCTGTGAAAAAAAACACCCCCATTTTTCAGCTTTGCGACAATGCATGTTTCAGATGAAGGGTTATTTGGTTATTTAGATTCAGGAGTAGGTGAATGTTCTTCAAGAAACATTGAAAGAATATGTTCACAATTGTTCAAGTCGGTCTTAAAACAAAAGTCAGGTGGCCAAATGAACATTGAAACTGCTTTTGTTTGCTGTAATCATTCCTCATGTCCATACTACATATTAAGGGTTCCTCGCTTTTGTTGGAGATGGCAGGAAGTGGTGAAGTTAGCTGATCTTTGAACTTTTTCTTTCTAATCAGTAACTTAACACAAAATCTTGTATTTGCTGTCCTCCAGTGTTGTGACTTCTGTGACATCACTGTAGGGTGTTGTTACAGATGCAACAGAGAACAGAAATAGGCTTGAAACGTTGAACCAGAGAGAGCAGTGAAGCAGCCTGGTGTTAAGTTCCTGTTTCTGAAGGAGGCCTAACTGTTCAGACGGAATTATATACAGTCTTAGATCAAACTGATAGTCAGACTTCAGACGGACGTCTAAATTCACCCGTTGCACGGAGCTGTCTGGTTCCTCATCGTCTTTAAGTGGGACTAATTTGCAAAGAATTCTGGATGAAGTAAAAAACTTGTGTGTAATGATACAAAACAACAACACAGTGTGAGCAAGATCACCACCTCCATGCAGTCTGCCTGCATCCACGTCTTCCTTTAACCTGCCTGACCTATATAAAATGCACAGATCACATGTAAATAAGATTTTTAAAATGTGTCTATTAACAAACAACATATTATAGGTTTACTCTAAATATACTTCTGTAGGTTCACACTTAAAATCTAGATAACAGTCTTACCAGACTGAGATGGTGTTAATACTCTGGTGAAGCGTCTCCGTCAGTCACACCACACTAACATATGTAACATGAACTGTATCACTGCGACACCAAGAACTCCAACAAGGCTCCACCCTATGCCCCAGGTCACAGAGAGAGAGACTGGGGGGGGGAGCCAGAAAGGGTGAGAGGAAGGTCGAGAGTTGAATAAAGAGAGAGGAGGGGTGGAGGAAGGGAGAGAGAAAACAACTTGGTTGCCGTGGTGTCGGCAGCATCCTGTAGCTGTGATTACTCACAATGTGTGTTTAATTAATTAGCCTGTGTGGAGACAGCGTGCTGTTCATCAGGGTTTCTGTCAATACCTCTCCATCCCAGGTTCAACCCCGCTGCCACCTCCTGCACACAGCTTCTTCCATTTTATAGAAACCTACACAAGGGACAAGCAAGGTGTAACTGCACTGTTTGAGAAGTTTGGAGGGTTGCTCAATGAGGAAGCATTTGTCTAGGATGTAAAGGAAAATAGTTTTACTTTCCTTGTAGCTGTTGAGTACATTTTAATTGTTAGCGTCTCCAAATGTAATCCCAGAATTGTAAAACATCATAATTCTTAACTGAAAACGGCACATTGTAGAGCTGCAACAGGAGCTCTTAGGTTTAACATGAGTGGAAAAGCATATATATTGACACCAGGATGTAGAGTAATTTGAGATGAGAATCACCTGCAACAAACTCAACATTGTCCGCAGTACCTGAACTAAAGATATTATTCTCTCTTTCAGGATGCCTCCATTGCACATCGTTTCCATGTTATGAGGGAGAAGCATCCTGAGAAGTTCAACAGCAGGTAAGTTTGTGTCCGTTTGCTTTTTATGTTACTATAGAAAAGGTAATGTATTAACCAGGTGGTTCCCAACTGTTCTATCCTCAGGGTCCAAAAAAAACATAAAGCATTTGCAACAGGAGTTACAAATAATTCCCACTACTAATGCGGTACAAAACAGCCTGATAAAGATGAACAGGGCAATACAACGGCTGCAGTGACAATTGCTTTCAACCTTTATTGCATAAAAGGTTAATGTGATTCAGATTTATTTATGTGGGACCGAGTGGGAAAGCGCAGGATTATTGTTGGTACTGGTTTTGGTCTAGATTAACATAATTTTTTCAGGGGAATATTATTTTTTATTTATTTCCTGAACCAATGACCACAATGGAAATAAGTCTCAATAAAATAAAACATGTTAAACTAATCCCAGTCTAAAAAAACCTCCAGTGCATTTGCAGACCCTCTGTGTCTCCTTCAACAGACTCCAGATCTGCAGAATGGACCGGCTTCATATTTAGCATTTGTGATTACCTTGAGGGGATGCATTCACCTTTGGAGATGAACAAATGTGGCATCTATGTTTCCATCAATATTTAACGTCTCCCATACGTCTCCACTAGCGCCAGGGAGTAATTGCAGGCCTAATTGAATTTGCTTGGCTAGTTTGACATCATGGATCAGTCGGACTGATGACATGCAGCCTCCTAATAATCCCATTTGTACTCATTATCATATTTTACCCTGGTCTTAGTACAACATTTAGCCAGCCATCCCTCTGCTGCTTGTTGCAGATATGCCTATGTTCCAACGGGAAGTGAAGGTTTCAGATCAACCAATGCCTGTAGTATAAGGGTTACCGATGGTTACGCAGGATGTGCCAAGTGTAAAGTTATCGACTCTGAATTTTCTGATTAAACAAAGAGGGTGTTGGGTCGTCATTGCTATGTTATTACTCCCAACATGTCGGCACATCCCTCATACATTGTGCTAACCACACTCCCTGTTTCAGTTTTGTTTTTGACACTCTCCTTCAGTCACTTTCCAGATCTACATGCAGGACACAGACTGCATCTCTGTTGTTTTACCCCATTTTAAGCCTTTGTGAAAAATGATTTAGATATTTTAAGAAAATTATTCTGTCTGTTATTTGAATTCAATTAATAATTCAAAAGGGGGAATGGGTTTAGGATCTCTCTATTACACACTATCCTTTCCAATTCAATAATGCATGATTATAGTTTTTCAAGGTAGCATAGATTTTGTTGGATTTGTCCAAAGGGCTCGTGTCCATTGGAAGTGTATTGCAACTTATCAGAGTCATTTTCCTGCAGCTCAAAGCTCTTTCTCAGCAACTTCAGCGACAATGGTGGCAGCGTGTCTCTGGGGGAAGATTTTATTTTACTTTCATCTGCAATAAGTACGTTTTTGTCAAGAATGAATGACAGGAATAATGTTTTTGATGAGTTTTTAATGAGCTTTAAGCACCATGAAAGTCACTTAATACGTAAATGAACCTCAAGGTTTCAGTCAAATACAAACATAATAATAGCACTTATATCCACGCATTTCCATAGGGGTAGTAAGAGACATGTAGACAGAGACTCAATGATAGTAATAATAATAAAAACAACGATGGTGACGATAATAAAAATAATAATAACAATAATACCACTTTGCAAACATTTTCATCCAGAAACTTGTGTCTAACTGCAAAATATAGAAATAAATTAACAACATAGCACAATGAGATGAAAAAAAGATTTCCATTAGGTGCAAGTGAAAAATTAAATAAAATCAGTTATGTCTTGAAGAGAAACATTTTCACATGTGATATTCCACCAAACCAAATTATAATTAACAGCTTTTTAACAGTAACACAATCTACCTTGTTCCTTTTCCAGATGTGGACTATAACTAATTACTATTATACCCGTTAATTATATCAAATATTTTGTAACTCAAAATTCTAATATCTCATTTTTCAATTGTTTGAATGGCAATCTCATAGTATTACAGTGGGTTTATTATTATGGGAAGTGAAAAGGCAACTGTCAAAGTTTAAAGTTGTCGTGAGGTTAATTTTTAGCAATTTTTGCTTCAGCACAAAAAGTTTATGTTTCAAAGTAGTTGAAATTAGTTTATTAGTTTGTGATTCTGCGATTTAGTTAACTTTTCTGGATAAATAATCTACTTTCTTAGGCTGGAGTATAATTTAACATCAATTAAAAGTATTTAATGAAAGTATTTTACACTCTCTCCACCCCTTTTGAGATCCGCGTGACTCTCTGCAAATTATTTTTATTTCCCTGTTGGATGTAGAGAATACAACAAATTAGATCTCTTTCAGATACTGTTTAGTGTGCAAACAAAATGCATTTTAGAATGACAGCCAGAGCACTGTTGACCAAAAGAATGAATGATTTACTGTATATATCTAAATGGCATCTTAGCATATTTTTCATGGATTACATTTCTTAAATTTTTTTATGTATTTTCAAGTTTTGCGTGTAACTGTATTTTTGAAACCTTGACTTTTCTCTTGAATATAATTCAATTCAAAGTAGAAATAAATAGATGAATAAACATGTAAGATTTCAGTTTCGACTTTCAAAAAGAAAAATGTAAAATTAGAATTTTCTGGTTTTTACTATATGACAGCAGTTAAGGCTCTTCCCTTCCCATATGTACCAAATCTATAAATTAGTTTCACTGGTTTGATCTTGAAGAAACTGAATATAAATGAAGGAGCTTTAATTACCAACCAAACAACATCATGTAGCTTTTGTTAATTATGAAATGAGAGGATTTTGTTGATGAAATGCAGGGGTCACACGTTCGCTCTCCTTTTCATTCGTCTCGTTCTATCCATCTTCTGTATTTGCACCTTGGGGTGATTACCAGGGCGAAGGTGTGAAGATTTGACACTCTGCAGATAGATTCATTTACTGCCACTGCCGGACCTGGAGGTGATAATGAGGTTGAGGATTAAAAGCAGACAATCAGTCGGCCCGTGACGAGGGCTGCGCCACCTCCTCCCCCATCGCCACTCCTCCTCCACCGCCTTGTTAAAATATACTACTCCGTTTTTTCACCCCGTTTTTTGCTGATCTCCCATGTAATTACACACTAATCTCTGACTCTGAGGGAAAGGGACGGATAGTGAGAGAAATGAGGAACTAGAGGTGAAGAGAGAGAGAGAGAGAGAGAGAGAGAGAGAGAGAGGGGTTAGAAAAAAACAACTTTGTGCTGTTATACTGTTTTATTCTTATATACGCGTATACTTTCTTTATTTGCCCTTGGGTGTTCAGATTGGTAGATTGTGAGCCAATGAGCAGGTTCCTTTATGTCATACTGTTAACAAATTCTCAGTTTTTGACATGCATGACTAACACAGACTTACACCACCGCGCGGCTTTTTTTGGACATTTACTTAACAGCGTTGTATCCAATACAGGGACAATTTTAGTAACATTCACAAAATGCGGTGAAATTACAACACTTCAGTTTGTATAATTCCCAAACAATCAAGTCAACCATTTCACTTCCTCACCCATTTGTTGGTCTGTTTTTTTCATTTGGATTTTGTTTCCTGGTTAAATATGTATCTTTTAGTAAATGCCACAACCATGCATAACATACAATATTACTGTTTTTCTATCATTTAAAAACATCCCTGTAAGGGTGATCTTCTTGACATGAATTGCCATAACTCTTAAATGCATTGTGCAACTCCATCCAAAATTTAGATGACAAGCGCGTATATCAACCTCACGTAATCCTGCATAACTTCATGGCATTCTGCCAAAAGGTGGCACTGCAGCAACGTGATACATTTAAGCAATCCTATTGCCAGACAAGATCATCGATGTTGGACGATTCTAAAAAATCTCGCAATGCATTGAAATTTTTGTGACATCCAATGCCAACGTTTAAAAATTCTCCCCCTCTAAATAAAATATCTGCATATGGCAGCCATGGTAATGCCAAAGTTGCGGAAAGACGGAGACCAGTAGCTAAATGATTATGGCGCCACGGCTTAATTTCTGGCTGTGGACCTTCGTCGCATGTTTTACTCTTTCCCCATGTTTCCTGTCTGTCTATCCACTGTCAACTATACGATAAAGGCGCTAAATCTTTAAAGAAAAGAAAAATAGGGAAAAGATTGTTATAATAAATAAGATAATCGTAAGGTTGGAAATCATTCAACGTGGATGTAATTCATAGGGATACTGAGCTGATATTAATGTACATAACTCGTTAATCTGTATCACTTTTAACACAAGTCATTCTTATACAAAGCCTTCATATTTCTGCTAATTTAATCCATTCTAAAGTTATCAACCCACATTTATTCATTAATAGTAATTATTCATTATTCTCTGTGAATCCATTTTGTGGCTACATGTAATGTCATATCAATAATTTGTTGATCAATTTTCATAACAGGAACATTCAAATCCTGACTCTCTCTGCTGCCACTGTACAAATTATGTAAAGCTATTACTAACAACATGAGATCTGTGAGGGAAAACATCTGATTTGGGACGTTTCGGCTGCAGCGTCAAAGCTGCTGTGGCTTCACCTGCAATGTTTGTTTATTCTGTGGCATCAATCATGGAGCCTTGATGTTCCCATGATATTTGCTCTGCATACCCAGATCTATTTTTGGTCCCGATACATCTAACACCGTCACGGCGCTCCTCTAGAGCCACTCTGCCCCCGTGCGCCCACAGGCTCTCGCTGTGCTATGTAACCATCCTGAGTTAACCTTTCCTGAAGGCACAGGGAAGCCCAGGCATGGAGCACTCTTTAGCATAATGAGTACGTTCATCAAAGCCCTGCGATGTGCTGGATGGGGCCGCCGGAATCACCAACACACGCACCCATCAACACACCGAATGCTAATGTGCGTGTAGGCATGTACGTGTGTGCGTGTTTCCTGCTGAGCTGGGAACAGGGCCACAGGTGATGGTGCTTTAAATTACACATGTGCAGACACACACACACACACACACGCACACACACACGCACACACACACACGTGCACGCATGTGGACCTTGGTAGCGGTTGCCCTCGGACCTCATTTGAGGATGAAATCGTTTATGTGACCAAAGTGTCATCTATAATTAATGACCACTTGTGTGTAATTTAGAGGGATCTCACCTGTGGCCCTGTCCCCAGCTCAGTGGGAAAACACACACACACACACACACACACACACACACACACAGGTGCATGAATTCACAAACGCACGCCAGACAGACATACATGTGACACAAGGTCTGTGTGACACATAAACTCAAGCGAACACGCACACACAATACTCTGCACATACAGTAGTAGGGCTGAGCAATATGGGGGAAGAATGACATCACGATTAATTTACAAGATTACCCTAATAATGATAAACTGAAGATCAATTTTTAAAAGGTTTAGAAATATAAAATTTTAAAACCATCATGGCTCTTTGACAGCTGTATAATATGATCTGTTAAAATGTAATTTTCAAGTCCGACTGAAATTAAATTGCGTGATTCTCTTTCAGAAACTAAAGGAAGAAATGTGTATGCAGTACGTTTTGGTTAAATGAAGTGCCCCCTTGTCTGTGCATATAGTAGTCTGAGTTCTGAGAGAAATAGTTTGCATAAAACCATCAAATTATTCAGTATTAAGACTTATTTGCAAAGGCATGGGTTTGGTTTCAGAAGTATGGATGATGTATGGATGTCAGCAGTGTTTTGTAAAGGGAAAATAGACTTAATGACCTTTCCTCCCCTGAGCTGCAGGTACTTTTTCCAGTCCTGAATACGGTGTGCAGATCTTCCTATTAGGCTGTGAATGTCCCCATCAACCACCAAGACAATAGTGCAGCCTTTATGCTACCTGAGAGGCAAAATCCGGGGGTGAAAAAAGGCTGCTAAGCAATCGCACCTGCACATCTTATTCTTCAACACCCCTGCCTTGGATTATAAAATAATATTGCAAGTTTGTTTAAAAGGGGATTTCTGATGTATTACCAAAACTCTTTTCAGTAAGACATCAACAATAAATATGAAAATCAGTTTGACCCGATTTTTTTTATTTCAAAAAGCGATGACATTTGTAATTTCAGCCGGGTTTTAAATATGCTAATCTGTTAAAGGGACATGTAATCTACAGTGTTGCTCAATCTATGATTTAATAAATCATAGAAATTCTTATCAGGGTGATCTTCTTGACAGGAATTGCCATAACTCTTAAATGCATTGTTCAACTCTAACCAAATTTAAATGACAAGTGTTCATATCAAGCTCATGTACTCCTGAATAACTTCATGGCATTCTGCCAAAAGGTGGCACTACAGCGACATGATAAATGTAAGCAATCCTATTGCCAGACAAGATCGTCGATGTTGGACGATTCTGCGAAATCACCGCAATGCACAAATTATTTTCTTTAACATCCAATACCAACGTCTTTAAAATTCTCACTCTCTACAATATCTGCACACGGCAGCCCATGGTAATGTTAAAGTTGTGGAAAAATGGAAGCCCGGTAGCTAAATTGTTGTGGCGCATATGTAACCACAATACCCCGGCCCGTGTCTTTCTCTCCACTGTCAACTATCCAATAAAGGCGCTAAATCTCAAATATAGAAAACTATAATAATATATATATATTATTATAGTTGTATGTATTTGTGTATATATATATATATATATATATATAATGACAATGATGGACAATACTGGGTTCATTTTTATAAATTTTTTTAAGATGATCTTTTGGGCTTTTTTTGGCCTTTATTAGTACAGTTTAAGAAAGACAGGAAAAGGTGTGAGAGAGAGAGGGGACGTCACGCAGCAAAGGGCCGGGTCCATGGGGAGCCTGCTATACCAGATGAGCTACCAAGGCGCCACAACATCGGGTTCTTTTAGGGGGTGACTCTCAAAAGCTAATGAAGAATGATAACTGACTTAGTTGCATTCTCATTGTAAAAACAAACTTGAATTAAAGTACCGCCCCCCGCAGATGTGTTGCTGGAGGTGTCAAACCTTAGATAAACACGTATATAACGCCCGAAGCCCTGTAAACAATATGAAATTATTAACAGCATTGCTTTGTTAAATTCATTTCAGGTGTCTCAACAGTTCCCAACACTATAAAATGAGAATTTTGAAAATAAACAAATGAGATTCTGTTCCATTTTAACTGTTATATTATTGTAATCGCTTTTAATTGTTCAACATCCTGTTGACAGCACCAGTGTGTTAAAGAAATACCTTTAACATTCAATAACATAAATATCTGTGAATAGAAGGCAACCCAACACAGTAGTGCTGCAATTACTGTAACACACAAGTTGAGTTAGACCACTAAGCATTACATTTTTTGACATTATCTTAATTTTTCCATAAAACTTCCCATGCACTGTCACCAACTGGCTACTAATGAGACACTGCAGCTCTGTTTGCAAAACAAAAATATGTGTAAAAGAAAAAATATTTGAGGTGTCAAGCTTATCAGGTCATTTCTGTGATTTCAGGAAGACAGTTTTAGTGTTTGTTCCTAAAGATATTGGATGTTTTACACCCGTAACGGTAGTTTTAATCTAACAAAAGCAGCTTCAAATCATTGCAACAGAAAGAAATACATTTTTCAAACTGCTCGCTGCATCTCTGAAGGCAAGACGATGCAACGCGGGTCATTTCTCAAGCTGCCAGTCGGAGTCTGAGCGCTCTAGGCGGTGTCATGTTAAACAAAACAGTGCATTGATGCAATGCACAAAGAGTTGGTTATGTCAATGCAATATTTATCACCTCTGATCAAGAAGAAATTAGTGTGAAAATAAGGTCGTAGATCATTGTGGGTTAGATGAAGTGTCAGAGGGGAAAAAAATCAATGGCTCTGTGCCTGGTGTGCAGTGTGGCCAGTAGAAAGTGCATCTAAAGGTGCTGCGGCCTCAGGACAGCAACGCTACAGTGAAGCTTGTTGCCTCTGACATCCTTTAATATGGCGACCCACCAATGGAGGGCTGATGAACATTGCTGTATTGTTCAGAATCAAGGCTGTTTGTGTTTCTGTTGTTCACCTGACTCTTGGCATTAGATGTTTCTCTAAAGCCAGTTTGTGGTGTTGTTCTTCTCGGCCACACAGTTTGTATACGTCCTCTTCTTTCAGTTTTGTTTTATGATTTGTTTGTGCAAATAAACGACACCTCGGTAGTTCTGGAAACCTGAGCCACTGTTTTCTTTCGGTATGCCAGCTGTGACTACTACAACTGATCTCACATGCACACCGCCAAAGTTATTATTCCAATACTATTTGCATTGATGCACTGCAAGTCCAATCGCACACAGACGGCTTGTGGCTACTAGTAGAGTTGTAAAACCTGCTACTGAAAACACAAATCCAATCAAAAATTAGAATAGAATGAAGGAATTTCTAAAATGTCCTGGAAGGATGCTGGAGTCAGGCAACAGTTTAAGGAAATAGGCACTTTATGTTCACATTTATTGCACTTACCATAAAGTAAAGTCCTCCTAATCTACCTTAAAAGTATCATCTTACTCAAATGGACTCCCTATTAATCCTAGCACAAATTGGCCACTGTTGAAGACGCCTCTCACAGTCAGTCTGTCAGAGGAGTCCACTGTTTAGCATTGGTCGACAAGATAACAAACGACAATCCGATCCGGCCAATGGGATGCTCCTAATTACCTAATGAACAGGCACATGAGGTGATTTGTTGCCATGGTGCGCTTGTTAGGTTAAGTGGTGGGAATCGACGGGATGGTCAGATGTTGTCTCTTACTGTATCTGTTCTTACAGTGTGTCTTTAGTGTCCCGAGTGCAGTCTGGTTCGGCTGTACTGTGAAAAACCCAGAGGTCTCTGTTTTAGGATGTTACTGTGCAGAAATGCAACTTCCACAATGCAACTCAAACGCATATAGTTCAGTTGGAGATTCGGGTATGTTAGCTAGTAATAGCTGCTTGCCAAATGTGTACATGTGTGAGGAACATGTCTGTTTATCTCTACCACAAACTCTAGTTCTTAATGTTACTTTCCTCCAGTTTCTCCTTTCCTCTTGTCCCTGTACATCCATGAAGTAGATGTAGATGTATAGTTGGGATAAGTGGAAGTTTGTATTATTTGCATCTCGTACAGATACGTCTTCACCTCAGCTTTCTGCACCTAGAGAGAATTCATGTCTTTGCATTGACTTTTTCACTACTAAAACTTGCTTTGCGTTCAGCACAGTTTCCGATATCAGAGGCTTTTCAATGTAACAAAAACATACCAAAACCACCTTTAACAAAGAGTCTAGCTATCCAAAACATTCCCTGTATTGTATCTGGCTTCATTCTCTTCGTCAATCACCACTAACCAACACGTTTTGAATATGCTTTTTGAAGTAGCCACCTTCATTTGTTTGTTTGCAAAATTGTCCCAGGCCTGTGTTAAAGTGTTCTCTTGGGTTTGACTACTGGTGTTACAGACTGATGATGATGATGATGATGATGCTGGGGGAGATGTAGGGATGTGTTGTTGTGAAAAGCCTCTCAGCGTGGCCCTGTCGCCCTCCTGCCTCTTCCCACCTCCCTCTGCTCCCATCCCTCTTCTATTGACCATGTTACACATTATAAATCAACTGTGAGTTGGGCTACCTTGCAAGTACCCTAATGAAAGCTCATTTATAAAGTGGCTAAATGGTCCTGACAAAAGTCCTAATGAGGAAATCAATAATTCAGTGATTGTTACTCTTCTTATACTAATACGTTCCTCTTGTAGCGCTTTGATTCCAGCTAAGAGAAGGCCATTTCTTACTGTGTTCAGTTCTGCGTGTCAGCACTGTTGTAGGTTTTTTTCTGTCCTTGAAGCTTTGTGATGAATTGTGTGTTGTTGTCTGCTGTTTCTTGGAAAGATTAAAAGGCCTTTGCGATCTATGGGACGCTGTGACACTGCTTCAACTCTGTGATGCTGACACACATTGTGATTCCTGCGACATCGACAACTGCTGGCTGGTCTTTTTCCCTCATCGATTTTCTGTTTTAATCTCTGCCCTCTTCTACTTATCTACTCTGTTACTTTAAGTCCATATCATATTAGACTTTTATTTTCAAATAGATCTTATTATTAGTGGATAACCTCCGTTGCATGAAGGGTTTAGCTGCAGTCTTGTAGACTATCCACTTCACTACACGACACCCCCCTCGAGATCTTTTCCTAACCCTTAGCGTAGCTGCTGTTTGTCTGCAGATAGACATTCTGGTCTGTTTATGCCAGCTGCCATGTTAGCTCATCTCCAAGCCTAACTTAGCCCACATCAAATGCAACCTTGCTAACTGTGTAACGATGGTTTGTTCTGCCTTGGCAGATGGGGTGTCTCTAGAGAGACGTGTCCATCAGCTCATCTCTGCTAACGTTACCCTCCAGATAGCCTCAGCCACAGGCTTAGGCCTGTTAGTGATAGCACTAGCATAGCCTCATTGACGGATGATGCCGAGTTCATCCCTGGTCAGCACCGTGGGAAGGCTTGCAAGGTCAAGCAACCGGTTGTGCTGCCCGGTCTGCAGCCATGTCTTCCAACTGCAAACCGTTTTTTCCAGACTCTGGTTTAGGTGCCGCTAGTCTATCAAGGAATAATGATATAGTATAGATGGAAATATAGATAAGTGTTTACTTCAAGTTTGACATTCGAGACATTGTAGTCCACTAGCTTTGTAGGGAAACCAGCTACTACCCACTGACATTCCACCTTGTGGTTCTCTATATTCCACCTGGCCCTTATTACCTCGGTGACCTTTGATCCTCCTGTTGACGTAAAGCTTGTCTGGCACTTCTTGATACTTTTGGTTTCACTCACTGCAGTGGCAACACCCTTGATTTGGTTTCTGCTCTGACTGTCTCTCCTGTCACATCTGTGGTGTCGGATCCCTTTTTTATTAAATTTAAAGCGACACTAGCCTGTCCTTGTAATGTTGATGCTGATGTATTCACCACTTGCCACATTGGCCCGTCAGTTTTAACTGTACTTGGTGAGCAATTGCTTGTGGTCCAGGCCCCTCTGCCAGTGACTTAAACACAGATGCACCTCTTTGTGCAGCTACCCAGAATTGTTATCAACGGGCCAAATATAAACAAAATCCAATCCATAACTACCCCTAATGGCCTTAATGTTTGCAGGTGACCAATTCTAAATCTTTTCAATCTTTTTCCCTTTCATGTTTGAAGCTAAATTGATCCATTGTGTTCGTTCGTGATTGTTCCAGAAATAATAACCTCATGCTGGAAGAAGTGTTAAATCAACTGCCCCTAAATATGTTATTTTCCCTTTAATTCCATGTGATTTATTTTCTATTTTAGGGTCTTACATGCACTGTAAGATGTATGTTGGCAGTCTGTGCAGCCCTAATGCTAATCATGCAATGTTACGTCACTAATAACACATATATATACTGTATATTAAAAAGGTGTAAAACAAGTAATCATTACTCTAATACAAAACAAAATTTTTGGTGTGAGAATATAATGTACCATGGCAGTATGCGGACAGATGGTGACTCACCCCTGCGAGGTCATTGATCATCAGCCTTAGTAATGGGATAGTGTTCTGTAGGAAGCCCGGGGAGCAGCACCCCAGTCCTCTGTTAATTGCAGGGGCAGTTAGATTACCCTCTTGCACCCCTCACTGGGCCTTAATGTTGGGCATGGGTACCCACTGGTCACCCCGTGTGCTCCCTCAGATGCCTCTTTAACTGGCTTTAGATTCATCATTATGCTTCAATATGTGATTAATGAGCCACATTATGCATTCTTTGGAGATTAATGACTGTGTGATTTTGGTCAGCGGTAAACATTAGAGGTATATTTCCTGTGTAGTTTAGAAGATCCTTTTTTCAGGCATGAATCCAACACACCTTTGCAGAGGGGTCTTTTTTTTCCTAAACTCGGCATATAAGGGACTAGAGACAGAAAACAGAAGAAGAGATGGTATGACTGTACACGCTTCAGATTTTGATGTGTGGAAAACACTCCTGTTTCCTCTTTTCTTGGTCCCTTTGCAGTTCATGTTGCCTTGTTTCTTTCAGAACAAAGAATAAGCTCTGGTACTTTGAGTTCGGCACTTCGGAGACCTTTTCGGCCACATGTAAGAAGCTCCACGACTTTCTGGAGGTTGAGGTAAAGCAAAGCACACCATTTCTGTTTTTTGAGCCGCCCTATCTATAGAAAACAAACTAAAACAAAGTAAATGTTTTTGAAAGTCACTGCTTTTGCAAATCATTCTTTTATAAACTGTTGTATATGAATCCCAAGCAGTCATACATTCTCTGTTGAATTACAAATATTTCATAAAACCATATGTGCATAAATGCAGATAAGTACTCGGTTAAGAATATTGGTGCTTGATGAAAAATATTCTGGTCAGCCCTTGTTCCATAAATGGCATAAATTTGTACCTGTTTCAAATGAACCCAGACAAAGTGTTGACGTGTGAAAGCTATCTGTACACCTCCCCACCCACTTCTCACTGAACATCAGCTCAACACACAGGTAATTAGCCCTACACGACCCTGCTGTGAGTGATATTGAGTGATAATGAAGATGGTGTCTATACAATTCATCTTCCCCCTTCTCGGAGCTATCCACACAGTGCAGAGTTCTTCATTAATTAGGGCTCGATAAGTGCCTACAGTACTGGAGAAGGTGAAGATCCATACTTGTATACAATCTACTATTTAGAGTATTACTGGCCTTTTTCAGCTTAACCCGATCAAATTGACCGTAATAGTGGTTTTAAAAACAGGCTTAGGCTCACACAGACGTCTGTTTCTTTCTCCTTTCTAAAAGTGTGACGGTATTACTCTGGACCTCAGCACCATCTCCTTGGAAGGCATTGCCATTCTCAACATTCCCAGCATGCACGGCGGCTCCAACCTTTGGGGTGAGAGCAAGAAGAGAAGGGGCAATCGCAAGGGGGGCAAAAAGAGCCAAGACAAGAGGACACCAGTGCTCGACCCCAAGGAGCTTACGTTTGCTGTTCAAGGTAGCTTTGACAACATAAGAATTCTTACATTTCTGACCATTTTATGGATGTTTGTTAGTATTAATCCTGCAGTCACTGCAGTAAACTAGCCCATTAGAGCCTACATCCAACCTGATATCAATCATGAAATATACCATTACCAGATGTGTTTCTGTTTCAAAACAGAGTTTGTGTTTTTATGGGCATGGGTCTTGCCCATGATGGCGGAGTGTGTCAGTCCACCACATTGGTCCAGTCTGAAATGTCTCACTATTGGATGGATTAACATGACATTTTGTGCAGACATTTATAGTCCCCGGAGGATGAAGCCTGACTTTTTATCTAGTGCCAACAGCAGGTCAAAGTTTTCACATATACAGTATAATGAAATATCTCAAAAACTGCCATATCAAGTGCCATAAAATGTTGTACAAACATTTACAGTGCCCAGAGGATGAATCCTGATGACCTGTAAAACATGTTTATTTACTGCTCATTAAATCTAGCAAGCTAACATTTTAAATCAGAACACATGGTAAACGTGACCATATTAACATTGTCATTGTGATGTTGCCTAACTAACGTTAGCATTTAGCTCAAAGTGTAACGTTCAGCTTCACAGAGCTACTAAAATGGCTGTACACTCTTCTGCTTATTTTAAACATATAGCCTTTTTAAATGTGTTTTCAAAATTTTGAAAACTCGACACTCAGGGAGGTCATTTATGAGTCATCAACAGCACTTTCAAAGCTCTGAATATTCTGTAGATCATGGTTTCACGTTATTGGATAATAATACTGTACTTGGTTTGACAGTGTAGGAAGCTCTTTCCCCCAAAGCCCTCATCAGACACAGTCTGTGTCCTTGCTCCTATCAGATAGATCAAAGACTAAACTTTCGACCAAACTTTTCCCAAGTGCATGAATATTTCACCGATGACAAGGTGAATCATAGCTAGCAGGTTTTGTTTGCAAAGAAATTGTACAATCCTGTCACTGTTTGGAACTGTCACTTGTGTATTAATGGTCTGTGTAGGCTCCAGTGGACAGGCTCAGTTAATAGGAGCGGACTGAGGGGGGTGTTGGGCATACCCCTGAATCCATTTATGTCCAAAGGAAGCCCGTCAATGGGAATATATGAATGAACAAAGCAGAATGAGTCAGCTGCTCTGTGGTAACTGGTGAAATGGTGTGAGCCACTGGAAGGTTTCATTAGGGAAATCAAGAAATATTTTCACACTAAATTGACCAATTGAAGGATTCAACATATTTTTACGACTGGTTGACTAAATTCTCCAGGTTTTAGATTATTTCTAGAATAAATTGTTATTGAGCAGAAGGCTGTTTTTTAAGGAATTCCTGAGAAGTTGACTTATGATATTTTTCTCACGTTGAATGTTAAATTGGCATAGGAGGACAGGACTCTTTGTAATTCACAAGAAACGAGTATGAAAAAAATGTAGATACATGTATTTTTCTACTCACATGTGAGCTATTGCCATTAATTCTGGATTTTTTTTTTTTTTGTCTGTGTTTTATTTCCCATCATGACCCACTCCTGACCGCTCAGGTGCTCAGTAGGGTTTCAGGTTTCAGAATGAGATGGTGTGTTTGTACTCAGGGATGAAGTGGATGTTACAATCAGTGTCCGGCTTGAAACATGGCGAGTCAGCGAGGATCTCCAGACATGGCTGCCAGTGATCCCTTAGGAAACGTCACTGATCAGAACATGACTGGTCTCTGTGAAGCTGTCTATGAAGCTTTATTCGTCTTTTTTCCTGATGTGATCCCATGTTTTGTTTACTTTGGATTTCAGCTGTTGAAACATGTTTCGTCTCGTTGGGAAAGTTGAGAGAACAAGAGAAGGTACAGTAAATCGCAGTGAGGGAGTTGAAGAAAAAGGAAAAGCAGACGCTCTTTTACCAAGTGCTGCTGCATGCTGGGAGGCTCATAACGTTCGTAATGGGATGAGGTGACTGTTAGATGAAGGCGCAGTGTGGCAGAGACTGTGAGGGAGAGAGTTGATCAATTCAAAGCCCAACTTTGCTACGATGAACACTCCATTAATCCCTGAATAAAAATCAATCAGTGTTGTTTTAAAAAAAAAAAAAAAAGGCCACCATCTGAACCTGGAAAGGCACTTAGTGTGAGTGGGGAGTGTGTATTTGTGTGCTGCTTCGTCTCTGTGTGTTTGTGCCTGTTGTGTGTGCGTGCGTGCGTGTGTGTAGATGCCCTTGTGCAAGGTGCCCTCAAGGTGAGCAGCCTAACTTGTCAGATCAAGAGAATGACGTATTTAGAGGTAAACACAGGAGTGCATTAGCCCAGAGGGGGCACCGCCGAGCACCATGCACAGATCAAACTGTTGGCAGGGATTATTGTGTGCGTGTGTGTGTGTGTGTGTGTGTGTGTGTATTTGTGGGTGGAGGGTGGCTGCGGGATAAGAAAAAACCCTGACCTTTCGGGAGCTGTTAAATCGTCCCGCTGGTGACGCCAGGAGACAAGCCCCTCAGGTGGAAGGGAATGGCTGCGGAGTGAATTATTTAGAATGGGACTGAGGTTTAAGCAGGGTAGGAGGGGGTTGGGGGGTCCATGCGGGGGTGGAGGGGCTGATGCTTGGGACTGATGCCCCGTGACAAGCCCCATGAAGCTTTCTTTGGAGGACTGGCCTCCACACACTCTCCTCCTCCTCCCGCCATTCCTCTTTAGTTTTACTTTCAGCTGATCGGCTGCGGGTCCTGCTCCGCTCCCTCACTGTCTCTCTCGTATTCCTCCGTTCTCTCCCTGTTGCTCCACATGTGTCACTGTGCAGCCACCGGCCTCGACAGGTAGTTGTTTGACAATGACAAGGACACTGTTTCTTATCCCACAGTCAGACGGGAAGACATGGCTGCTGAGATTAAAGCCACAGCGCTGCTTTTGTGAATCTCCCATATGGACTTTCATTCACAACTGTCTCACTCGCTCTGCGTTGTCACTTTCAGTGCCTGTTTGTTTATCGCAGTAAAATATTGCCTTCAACACTTAAGTAAAGCACATGATGTTGATTGTAGGTTATATTTGGCCTCAGGCTGCTTATCTTGTGTGTGACTATTTCAACATCCTTCTTGTGTAAACAGTTAAGGTGACTCTATTTTTCTCCCACTTTATCTCTGGTAAGTAAACATGGCTTTTTATAAATTTGCAGTCACTTTTGATTATTGTTCCAGGTATTTCATTTTCACCTCATATATAAAATAATGGTTCAAAATTCAAATGAAATTGAAAATGAATTCTCTAATAAATCATAGTAGATGACATCTCACTGTCACTAATTGAACCATGTGTCTGCAATTTTTTTTTGTTGAAATTGTACTTTTTCACTCTTAGATTTAAAGTTTCAGGTTTTTATTTAAAACAAGACGGCGTGTGACAGCTTAAAGGAGTAGTTTGACATTTTTGGAAATACAAACTGAGGTGTAAAAAAAACAAACTATTTGTTGTTTTACGGGGGTTGTGTGCACTACTATTACTTTCTGTTATGCTTTTTTGTAGAGATTTAACATGTTTATTTGTGAGCTTTAGATGGTAAATGGACTGCTTTTATATAGCGTTTTTCTAGCATTCACGACCACGCAAAGCACTGTTACAACACATGTCAGCATTCACCCATTCACACATACATTCATACAGAAGCTACTATACAAGGAGCCACTTGCTCATCAGCGGGGACAAACATTCACACACACTCACACACACTCACACACCATGCCATCGGGGGCAATTTTGGGCTTGAGTATATTATCCAAGGACACTTCGACGTGTTGACCGCAGGCTGGCAGTCAATCGAACCACCAACCCTCGGGTGTGGATGACCACTCTACCTCATGAGCTTCAGAGGAGGTAGTAGACATATTATACCCTCTGCCTCCAGTCTTTATGCTAAGCTAAGACACTTGAGGCTCTAGAACCACACTCTAAGGACTTATGTGAGAGTGGCATCTTGTCAAGTAGGCTAAATCTCAGCAAGAAAGCAAAAGACGCATTTCCAAAACTCAAACTACTCCTTTTTAATTAAATTCACATCGTTCACGTTAGTTGCGACTGTAAACAAAGTGTTTGCATTAGTAATGTCTTCAACTAGACGGTTAAACTCAAATCATCCAGGCCAAATGTACTTTGTTGTGTTTTCATTAAACAGCTGGCTGTACGGAGTCCCTCTGACCTTTTTTATACTTAGCAGAAAGGCTCTATTGTCTTTCCAACAGTAAGCACTCTTGGGAATACTGGATCTTTGTAGCCCCGGGCAACAAGGAATCCCTATCACCATGGTGACGCTGTCCATCATACGTCTCAGCGCGGGCCTGTGTGAGCCGTTTCCATTAACGTGAGAAGTCACAATGGGGGGAGTAGCTTTAAAGCCCGGTGTCAGCAGGTCAACCTGCTGGGTATGTACACACACTCTTCCACTCCGACCCTGGAAAGCACTGCACTCACAGTCGGGCACTGAGATAGGGGCAGACGCATGTCCATCACCATGGTGACAGCTGGACACCACAGCTCGGCACCGACAACAACACCTCATGACAACAGCAACATTACCCACGACACTCCTTCAGGAAACCAACGCGGCTCAGATAACCATGACAGCGATGGAGCAGCATCGGTGACAGAGAGCTAACTTGCTTGCACGCACCAAGCGCTTAAAAATGGGTCTTCGTTTCAATTAGTGTCTGTATGCTCCCAGCAGCGAGGCAGCAGCTTCTTAATTTGTGGAGGGACGAGTCGATGGAGAGTCGGAGGCAGAGCGGGCCGCCGAAACAGATGGGCCCTGCGTGACACTGGGCTTCCAGCAGGGGCAAAATCAATGCTCATAACTGCAAAACAGAAGAGAAATTAATAATTATAATATCACAAGATTGCTTTGCATTGCCGGTGCAATCTAATTAATAGCTGTTTTGTTTGTAGCTTGTTCTTGTTGGGTTTGTTTCTTTTCTTTCTTTCTTTTAGCTGTGAATGTTAGGTTTCTGAAGGAACCTGTATTCACTTTCTTTCTTATTTTCTTCTTAACTTCCTCACAATCTTTGTATATTCACATTCTTCTTCTGCCTCCCTGTGTAAGTAAGCAAAAATTAACATAAAGGTTGTATTCACTCAATATTTAACCATTTTCGCATATGTATCTGTGTAAAACACTACTTCAAAGCTACCGAAATGGTTCTAAGGCTCAATATTAATGCATACAGTAACAAACTTACTATACATCCTGATGTATAATTTTCAAATTTTCTAGTTTTTAAATATTAATCAGCAGCACTTACATAACCATAGCTACATTTCAAGTTCGCCTCCATGATGGCAGGAGCTCTGGTTCATTGGACTTTAAGTATATTTACAGATATGTTCTTTGTGTTTTAGACCTGTCTGACCAGCTGCTGGAGGTGGTGGGGCTGGAAGGAGCCATGGAGATGGGTCAGATCTACACAGGCCTGAAGAGCGCTGGAAGACGCCTGGCACAGTGCTCCTCCGTGACCATAAGGTCAGTGTTCGACAGGACCACAACTCACTTTTTATGTCCTGATTTTGTCACTTTTTACTTGTTTTATTGTCTTTTTTTTTGTTAGCATCTTTGCTAGATTGTGTTAGCATTAGGTCACCATTAACAATATTTTGGCCTAAAGACAAAAAGCAAAAAAAAAAAAACGGTTTGTCTGCAGTTTACTTATGTTAGAATTTAGGTATTGAAATATTGGACAGTTGTCAGTTGAACATTAAGTTGCAACGTTTTACGATAACATTTTTCACCAAGTTGAATTGTGACATGTTTTCTTCACTGACAGAACCAGTAAATCCCTCCCCATGCAGATTGATGGGGAACCTTGGATGCAGACTCCCTGCACTGTAAGTTATTAAAAGTCTCTAGCCTCTTAGGGGGCTTCATAATCTGTACAGCATACAACACCCTCTGTCCTTACGCCCTTGCAGCAGAAAAGGAAAGATTCATCCAAAAAAATGCAATTAACAGGGGGAAAAAAAGTGGAATACACCTCAGGAGTGCGAGTGAGAGGGGGGGGGGTCCCTCTCCCAGGACAGATAGACTTGCAATAGATGTCCAGATCCAGGAGGATGTCGAGCAGCTTCCAGGTGTCGCCAACATTGATAACAATAACTATAAAATGACTAATCAGAAGAATGGCAACAATAAGAACTATAAACATATGACCAATAATAACAACTCTGATAATATGACTAATAATAATAGTAGTAGCAGTGGGCGTCAAGCAGGACCACGGCAACAGGTGCAGCCACGATCCATGATCCAGACGCAACCATTAAACGTTCAACCTGCATTAGAGTGTTTAATACAGGAGAACTGCTAATGTACAGACTCTAAAAAATCTGAGTATGCACATACACATTTGAAGTCTCACATGATGTTGTGATGTAAATTAAAACTTGATTTACCTTACAATTATTTTACTTATTTATCGGGGACAATGCACACTAATGGACATCATTACAACACTAATACTAGATTTTACCCAAGTGGCTTATTTTTAGCTGAAGTTCTTGGGCAGGTTGATGTTAAGAATAAACATCAACTAAAAAGACAGGACAATATTGCATAAATGATTTGCTACGACCACAATACACAAATAAATTCACCATCAATAAGGTCTTAAAGGACTGGTTTCAAAATAAAATACATATTGGCATCCACTGCAGTATCTGTTCCTGTCATTTCTCCCACAGATCATTGCTTTGTGTTCTTTTGTGCAGTCATTTCTGGTAACAAATACTTAATGATGCAAGTCTTACTTCTCCTAATTTGCTTACCGTCTACGTCTCAAACATGTGCCTCGCCGAGTGTTTGCCCTTTGTCCAAGTTGTTTATTTTTCAAAATGAAACTCCTCAGTTTGCGTTGATTACGGTTGGGTTTAGCTTTAATTACAACGCCACTGCAGATGAAGTGCTGCCGCGATTTACATATGGATTGCTCAGGCAAAGCTAAAAAACCCAGTGCATGACAAAACGAGTAGTCTGCAAGGGCTCTTGTGTCTGCTGGCACAACTCCACGAAGCAAAGTTAGGATCCGACAATCCATAATTGTGCTGCAATGATTTCCACGGCGAGTTATTCATACTGTATGTCGGAGCTGAATTTGAATCAGTCGACTGGTTAAATGCTTCTAAAAACACCACAGTTCAAATGGGATGTTAACCCACTAATTATTAACAACAACAACTATGCAAATGCATCTCAGTTCCTCTGCATGCATAACATATTCAACACCATCCAACCATTTGCATTTTAAAGTGACATTTGACATGTATCACTGTCTCTTTGATAACTAGGTCTCAAATAACTGCTGCGAACTTAAATGTTACTGTATTTCTAGACACCATTCTAGTAAAATGTCACTTTAAGTCTTAAATATAAAACCCTCTTAGTTTTTCTTAAGTAGTTGATGGCTGGCAATTGTTCTAATTGTTTTAAATTTCTTAGAGCCACATTGTTCTGTAACTGGGAATCTTGAGGCATACAAATGCTCAATGTTGCATCTATAAAACAACGCTTAGTTATCTTCCAAATATATTTCAGGCCAGTGTCTTCCCTAAAAAGGTTGTAATTTTTTTGTATTTGGAAAGTACATCAGAAACATTAAGCTCAATCATTTTCAATGATAGCAGAAAGCCTACACAAGCTGGTAATTGCTAGTGAGTCAGAGTGCAAGTACAATAAATGGCAGCTTTCCTCTGAAGTGAATGTGGTCCCTTTTAATGCAGATGGTAGCATTTCCTCTCCCCATTACTGCGTTGAGACTCTTAGTGCAACAGTATAATGAACTATGTGCTTGATATGACAACACTTGATGGTTGGTTGTTCCATTAATCTACAATTTCAACCTTCAACAGAAATGGCATCATTGTTGGGAAACAGGATATTGTCAGATATTATAAATCTGTATCTCATAATATCTCAGATATCTCATAAAGACCATACTTTACCATAATCCAGCATAACGTATGTTACCATTTGTTGTCAGAGACATGAACCCCAGGGTTTCTCAAAGTTTGTCACATTAAGGACCCTAAAAAGTTCCCTCGATAGCCAACAGGCCCCATTTGACAAGAACCAATACGGGCCCATTGTAGTGGATGCATGATAGAATTACATTCTGTGGGGAGATAGCGTAGGGTTAATGGGAAATGTTGTTGTTTTACATGGATACATTCTAGTGGTTTAAATTACAAGTAAAATGATGTTCCTTATAATGCTTAGGACACAATTAGGTCCCTTTTATAGCAAATCCCTGTAGTTCCCTGAAGAACCTCTAATTTATCTTTTACTATTACTATTTTAAAAGCTGAAATGTTTCATATTGCCCTCTCCAGTGGTGACAGTAATTGAAGAGTTGTTGGACCTTCTTCAAAACTAGAGTTTAAATTGTTTTGTGGAAACCCACTTTTTATTTGGGTCAGCCACTGCAAAACGTGAAAGGAGTGCAAGTGAACAAAGTAGCCTGTAGTAGTCAGTGCGGATAGTGCCTGTTAGGCTTGTGCCTATTGGCGATTGGATCGTATATGGCAATTGAAGGGATGATCAATTGGTTTTTCCTACGCCAATATTGAGACGAACTTACTATTAGAACTAAGATGTCATAATTATACTCTAAAATGTTTGCTAAAAACCAAAGTGATTGACCCAACAGCCCTCATCTTAAATTTGGCTTGAACAGGAATTTTGCTTGTTAGCACCAAGACATATAATTATCATGAGTTTATATTGTGGCACACTATAACCGTGGCTGAAGAAAAGTTATATAAAACAGACAAATATGAAATGAATGGTAAACAAATGATGATAAATATTTGATAAATTGTATGGCAATGTAAAAAAAAAATAAAACGATGTCAGAAAACCCTTAAAAAGATCCTACACAAGTTAAGTTTTGTCTGACCGACAATCCAAAACCCAAAGGTATTCAGATCAATGATACAAAACAGAATAGGAAGCAAAACCTGGAAACATTTTGTCTTAATGAATTACTTAAATTATTAATTGACTCTCAAAAAGGTTCTGTCAATTGACTAATCGATCAGAACTAATATAATCAAAGGAGGAAAGGGGGAATCTGCTGGCTGGGAGAGGGGTCTTTGAAAGCTCTACTATGGTGCAACTCATAATTCTGACTGGATTAAAGCAGGTGGTTCATTGTGGGCCACAGATTCCTTAAACAAAGGAAGAAAATGAACACAGACAACATTAGCTAATTTATTTCCTTACATATTACCTTGTGATGCTCCAAATTAAACCTTAGCTTCTCTGCTTCTCTCTACCACCAGATTGAGATCGTCCACAAGAACCAGGCTCCCATGTTGATGGGGCCGCCACAATGCCGAAGCTTCTTCTCCTCCGTCATCAGACGAACTCGCACTGAGAGCAAAGACTGATCAGTTCAAGACCTTCGAGTCCTCGCAATGACCTGCAGAGCAGCAGCCACAAGTTGATCATCACTCGGCCTGTTAGTGAAGGGGGGTCTTTGATGCCTGTTTTGCAGCCCAGTGTTAAGTAGCAAACTGTAGGTTCAGTATGTATCTCCGGCAGCGTGGAGACGTCACTGAGAAGCCCTTATTCGATGCAGAAGGAGGTGTGTTTAGGACTGACGCTTCGAACTACAGTGTGTAGAGTAGTTTAGCTCCAAAAATACGGAAGCTATTTCGGGAAGTCCAATTTTATAAAAATCTGTTTTTATTTTTGCTGTTGTGATCTGTGCCATGTGGAGAAAAAGAAAAAAAAACACAAATTAATATGTTTTTTGTGATATGATGTATTTATTTATTTATTCATATTTTGCTGCTATTGATGTTTTTTAACAGTTTTTTTGAATTTGCATACCCCTGATGCATGATGGACAGTGAAAGAGGTTGTTGCTGTTGAAGCTGACATATCTGGAGCTTGCAGCTGATCTCAGCCAAGTGTTTAGTAAGAAGTGAAGTTTCTTTGCTCAGCATTTCTTCAGCGCTTCACTCATGAATGGCTTCAAGTAGTGAAGAGACAGTCACTTTTGCTTTATTTTAACGGTTCCTGCAAGTCATCCTTGTCATGTTTTGATCTGCTGTGTTGCTGCTCCGTCAGTGGAACGATTAGGAATGATTATTGATCTTCATAAAAAATGCATGACACTCTTTGTTTTACGTCGCACGAGAGATTTCCAGACAGTTTTACCAATCGTGTGCAAACTTTCTGTTGCATGAGTGACCAAGATCTGTTTTGACACTTGTGGAAATTGATCGTATTTTGAATCTACGTCTATAGTGCTGCTCGGTTTAACCATATCATACAATATAAGATGGCTGCATTTTTATGAGATCCTGTGTTTTTCTGAACAGGTACTCAGGTACTTTTTAAATTGAAAAATTGTGAAAAGGCAAAAGAAAGAGCAGTGTTCAATCAGACTGTATATTGGTACAGTGACTGAAAAGCTGGATATTCACAAGAGGCAGTTTGACCTCCTCTTGTCATTGATTTGCTCTGATGTCTACGGTTGAGTGTTTACAGTCCGCTGCGCATAAAAGCGTACATTGACCAATTAAGGTCTAAATACAAAATGACTATTGACATATATATTGTACAAGCTTGATTTAAAGAATCAATACTGAAAATCAATCCCATCCAATAATTACAGTTTCAGAGGCATTTTACAGCCACTGACTATGCACATGCAGTCTATAAATCAATTAATAATGCACCTTTTAGCAAATTTTCATTCATTTTAAACTGCGTATTTCATAAAAGAGTTTCCGTACTGTATACAAATACATGGCATTATTTTGGATGGTACTGGGAGTGATTCACTTCAGTTCTGTATTTAAATAGTCTGTATCTCTTTTAGTCTCGCCAAAGACTAATTTTGGTGGATTTGTTACAGATCTACCAGCGTGACATGCACCTGATAAATGTGTTGTTTTTAACTGAATTGCACTCTTGCTTGTTTTCTGAGTATGATTTTAGGCTCGACTGTTTTAGTCTTTAAAAGTGCCATACGCCAGTGGAGACTGAGATCTGATGAGTATCCCATGTCTTTGCTTTGTACGGTGCTGCGTTTGTACAGTGAGGTTGTATTTTTGTACACAGTATTTATTTATTTTTCCGCTTACTGCTTTCTCGCACCATGTTGTTCTGACTAAAAAGAAATTCTGCCTGCCAATGTTGACTGGGAAAAGGGATAATGGAAATAATAAAAATAAAAAAAGCTTTTGTTGTTTGACATAGTGTTTTGGTGTTCTTTGACCTTTGACCCCCTAATGCACGTTATGGTCTAACTGAATTTTTTATTTTATCAACCTTTTGTGAGGATTTCAAAACTACTATGACAACTACGTATTACAAACTTGTTAAACTGGCTTTCAAGTTAAGTAAGGTTGTGGTGCACAGGCAGAGATAAGATGATATATAACTATTCTAAATATAAAACAACCTTGAAATAACTTAAAACAAAATATATAAAATATGCCGGTTAGGCTTTAGGGGTGGGGGTATAAAACAATGGTCCCAGCCTCATCAGTGTAAGGTCTCCCCTCCAGGTTGTGATTAGGCTCAAGTCGTTAGTCGTATTCACTTGTTTGTGCGCTTCTGGTCCCATATGATGGTGAGTAGGCATAGGAATCAGGTATAGGGGTGGTGGTTAGGATTGGGTATGGGGGGTGAGCAGTGTAGCTAACGAGAGTTCATTTGTAAGATACTGTAGACAGCCCACTTAAACTAAAGAATGAGATGTCTTTCTCTGTCACTGAGAAGGGTCTATTTTCAGTCTGGCAGGCTAACTCATTTTTAACCCGAACTGGAGAAAAATAAATACAATTGTCCTTTTTCTGGTAATTAAAATGTTGACCAAATAAGTACAAGACAAACCCCAAGATACTGATTTCATAACATTACAAATGAATGTCAATTTCAGTGAGACTTTCAGGGCACCTACTGTATAGCCTCATTAGACTTTAGTCCCAGCAGTGTACTAACAACTAGACAAAATCTTTCTATCCTATTGTCTGGAGTGGCACTTTGTTTACTGCGTGTCTCGGTGTCAGATGGGTGGATGCCTGTGCTTGAACTGCGTTTCTCCGTCCTCGGGGGAGTTCATCAGGAGTGACACAGCACTTCATTTCACATCCACTTCACCTGCCTGGTAATGGAACCCTGCGTGGATCCAAGATGGCATCAGCGTGACCACTGCCGACTTCCGATATGTCCGTCCTTCAGTCAGTCCTTCAAGTGTTTAATGCAATGGTAAAGTTCCCTTTCGGGGGTTTATCCTAGATCTGTCCTGTATCAGTGCAGCGGAAATCTTTGTTGATTTTTGTACTGTAGAAACACATTTTTACGAATCACAACTTAGCAATTATTGTTTCAAAAATAAAGCTCTTCCTGGCAGTGGTAGGGAACCTTACCTATTAATCTAATTATTCACTTCCCTCCATTAGCCTATTGCCTTTGAGCTACAACTGCAATTAGACATAGACGTGCCATCAGACATCGTTGTTTTATCTTTTTTCTAAATGTAGTAGGTTACTGTACTTCAGTAAAATGTAGTAGTAGTAAAGTGAAGTACTACTGCTCCTATACTATGTAGGCCAGAGAGTCAGCCATGAACAACAGTCAGAATGACAATATTAAGTCAGTAATAAATATGTATTTTTAATATGTAGTAAGCAATAAATTAAATAGAGGAAACGGGTAATAATTTGGAGTCTGCTGCTGAACATTTTTTAATAGCCATTTAGGAATACAATCTCAAAAAGATGGCACACCTGTTTCCCTGTTGCATCTTAGCTGACTTAGCTAACGTTAGTAAACTAGCTAATATTAGTGGGTCTAAACTAGTCATAAACCATATGACTATGCCAGTGTGATCAATACAGCTATCCTAAACTGCTGGCTTTGTGTTCACATGATCAATTTTATTTTAAGCACTGTGCCAGACTGGATTATTATTTAAAACTCTAACGTAAACCAGTGAGACAATTCTGCTCCCTGATAAGTATTTTACTTTATAAGAAATAAAACATTTCCCAGTGTTTGAATAAATACATATTTGCAAATAAGGTACGCTGCAAGAAAACGTCTCGAGTAAAACTTTCCCTACTACACCAGCTTTAAGGTATGGACACTTTCCTGCTATTTATCAGCCATGTGGGTGTTTGGAAGCAGCTTTTTTTTTTAAGCTGTCCTCTGTTTTGCCCAGTGACCTGCGCTTTACTTCTAGGTCAGTGCCGTCTGTGGGTCCTCGGCACTCCCAACAATGTAGGCATATCCCTTACAGGAGAGGGAAGAGCTGGAGCTTCAAGCAAGTCCCTCTGGAGACTCTTCAAAACACAGTTACCATGGACACAAACTTGACCAGGAGAAAAGTGGCTGTGTGTGTGTGTGTGCACAGTGTGTGCACAGTGTGAAACGAAGGAAACGAGAGGGAGATTAAAGCCAGGACTCTGTTTGTGTGTGTGTACGCGTGTGTGTGTGTGTGTATAAGGGGAGGGGTTGTGCAGGTGCAGTTTACATGTGTGCAACTTTAAAAGCATGAAAAGTAATGCTGAAGTTTGGTGCATATTTTCTGCTATTACAAAATAACTCCAAGGTCCTAACTTTATTTAAAAAAAGAAAGCGCATGCCACTATAATGTTACCATTGACTTATCCGGTGCTTACCGCCTGCAGCCGTGCGTGATTGACTGCCAGCAATCTGATCCAGTGAAAGACATTGACAACCAATAGGAAGCGTAGTGCGGCTTGTTTCCATGGGAGGCCCCGGGAGGCGATGCCAAGCCGCTAGAAAGCAACACAGTGAGCGGGGAGAAGCGCAGGCAACAACCGGGACTGTGGAGATCCTGCAGCCGCTCCGTGGCACTCTGCGCGCGGATGAAAGCGAGGTCGCTGGGTAAGTGCATGTTAGTTTTTCCACACTTCCTCTGATTCATAACTTTATTTTATCGTGTAAAACATTTCGGCGCGCCCTGCAGCTCAGCTCGCTCCTCGTTTACGCACGAAATTTGCAGATTGTCAACTTAACTTTACAGCATCGCCGGAGGTGTTGTCGGTAATTTCCGTCTTAAAACAGTAGCAAGAGGTTCCTGAACAGAAGTGTGCCTTAATGAATGAAACATCCATCCATGGCCTCTTACTTTCTGCTTTCTATCCATGTCGCTTTTTGAAGGCTGACCGGACAGGAGACTCTGGGGATTTGCAGATCGCTCGTCAATTAAAGCCACAGCGGTGCACAATGGATAGATTTCGCGACCAGCAAGTGCCTTACTGTAACTCCAAAGTGAGTTATCATTGACCAAAAAAAAAAAAAAAAGCAAATCAAATAACAAATGCAGATCTTTCACGTTCACTTTAATATATTTTCTTGTTGTAAAAGTCTGATTTCTCTCTCATACTTTCCTTTTTTTCCTGATCTCATCTGTCTTCCTTCCTGCTGCTGCCAAGACTAATTTCTCCCTCAGGGACCATTTAAGTTTCATCTAATAGTCAAAGATAAACATCTAAACAAGGTGCCTACTACTATACTTAGTGTTATTGGTTATGCACCATGTTGCAACTTGTTAATTATATCTGATGAGTAAAGCACAAGGCACTTTGCATGGCTTTAGAAATGTGTAAGGCATCATTGAGGCTCTTTCAGTCGCACGTGTGCTGCAGCCAACAACAAAATCACTGCTCCAATGAGGAAAAGAATGAATTGATTTGTGTCTCTGTTTTATTTATTTTTTTTGCAGAAGCCACACGAAAAGACAACGAGCTGCGAGAGGCCGGCAAATGACAGAAAGAGAAAATTCATTAAGACCGACCTGGCTCTGGACACTGAAGGTAGGCAGAGGGCAGAGGGAGAAGTTAATTTCACGGCTCCTAAACATTTAGCAAAATTCAATTGGTTTGTGGCCACCTGCACTGCTAACTACAGAATCTCAATTACAACACAGCGGCCTGTGATGATTCTCACAAGCCACTGTCAATGGTCAGAGACACAAATTGACTTGTTATTAGCTGCACACGTGCCCACTGAGCTCCGATTGCTCTGACGGCATATCAGCCCTCCGTAATGAAGGCAGTTGTGTCTGATGCTCCTCCAGGGCTTTGACTGTTTTTTTTTTTCGAACTGCCTTTAAGCCTTGTTCTCTGCTTCGGTTCCCCTTCTAGAGCTCTTCCAGGACCTCAGTCAGCTGCAGGAGACTTGGCTGGCAGAAGGTGAGTGTTTTAAATCTCGAGCAGAAAAAGGAGGAAAGATGGGGAAAAAATGGATAGGTTGTGAGGGGGGAAAAAAGCTGCCTGGAGTTACAAGCCTAGCGTCGCAGTCCAATTAAAAGCCTGTGTGGAAGAGGCACCTTGTGTGTCATGCATACATTAGAGACTGTGAGCGAGGGGTCTTGAGGGAGACAGAGGAGGCTCTACCCAGAGAGTGTCATCACAAATTACCAGGAGAAGGCTCTCCGACGCTCACTGTCTCTTCTGCTTTTGGCAGGAGCTAACGCGCTGCACGCCAGCCGCCGCCGCCACCACCTCCACCTCCACAGAGCTCTGCTGTAGCCTACCAGCCTTCACTCTCTCTCTCTCTCCCCCTCTCTCTCTCTCTCTCTCTCTCTCTCTCTCGCTCTCTCTTGCTCTCTCTCTCGCTCTCTCTCTTTCTCTCTCACTCTCTCATCTGCTCTCTCTCCCCCTTCTCTCTCTCTCTGCTTCCTCTCAGCACACCCCTCTATCTTCTCCAGCTGTAACATCACCTTGTCTTTTTCAATTTCATTTCTTGGCGGCAAAAAAAAAAGATTGGATCTATCATTTTTTCTTTTAATTGCAGATTTTTAATACAGCAGAATCAGTCTCTGAAAGCGACGATAGTTTTAAAAATAATATTTATCCATTGCTTTGCTTTTTAATATATATTTTTCTCTAATGGCAAGAGTTGCTCATTGTGGTCTAACTGAGACGTGATGCTTCAGGATTTAAGTGCGAGTGTCCTCTTTCCAGCGTGTCTGCAGCACCGAAGTTTTGGTTAGTAGTGAATATTGTTCATCTTATTTTGACTTTGAAGTGTTTTTATGTGCACGTTTCACTTGTTTTTAATGCCTGACATTTGTATTTGCATCGCACCAAGATGCAATGCGCTTTGAATATTGTATGTAATCTTAAAGTTTGTATCTCAGTAAAAATGCAACTTGGATATTTTAGAGTTTTACAGTGAAAAGTAGAACGATTTCAGAGTTATTGGAAGTAGTTCATGATTTTCTCTGTCAGAGTTCAACTAGAAATTCAGACATCGTGTAAAGTTGTACAGTGTAAAAGCACATTATTGCTTAGAGAAGGTGATTCAAAGTAGTTTTTTCGTGTATATTAATTTGAAAAGTAAAAAAATTGCCAGTATTTAATTTTTTTGCAAACAAGCCAAAGCACTTGCAAAGCAAATTACGTTTCTTAGACAACTTGTCTTAACAGTTACACTAGACCGCAACTTCCCTTTACTACACCGTGCTAGTTTATATATACAGTGTTATATGAATTAGAAAAACGTAATTATCAAATATTAAAAGTTTGCGTTAATTTATAACATTTTATTTTTTTAAGTTCAAGTGTATTGCTTTTGAAAAAACAATTTTAATGTGTAAAATTACTGTTGCGTTACTTTATTGAAATTTGGATAATTGGAAAATATGAGAACAGATCAACATCTACTGTTAAAAAAAAAAAAAAAAAAAAAGGCAGATATATTAACCTTTTTCATTTTATGCTGTTTCGTTTGTGCAAATCAATTAGAGTTTGTATATTTTTTTTGTTTCTACCATGGCATTACTGCGATAAAAATGTCGACCTCTAAAATGCCAGTATCTATTTCAACACATCAGTCAGTGCTCAGGTGGTAAAGCCATAATTCTAGTTGTGAAGTAGAACTCTCAAGTGCACAGTATAATTGAATCAACTTCAATCCTTTTTTTTCTTTTCTTTTTTTAAACAAGGATTGAGTCGTTATACATCCCCTGGAAAAGAGAAATTTTAGCTTGCACCCTTCACACAGGTGAATAAGACTCTTAATCATTTATAGGCTCCATCTATTCTTTAACACATTTGAAAATGCTCGCAGTGAAATCCAAAGCTTTTAAAAAATGAAAAGTATGCTTTGAAACAGATATTGGAGTAGTTGAGCCGAATTTGAGCAGCAGTTAGATTATGAGGCGGTGCTCGCACACCGCAGGGCGTTGAAAAAGAATAAGACACGATTTTAATATTTCAGTATCCAAAGTGAGAAAAGAGACGGCGGCGGCTGATAAGAGGTATTACTGTTAAAGATTACAGTTCTGCCTGTCATGGATCAATGTGATGATGTACGCTTCAAGATTGTAGATTTAATGAATGGCTTCCTGTCCATTAAGATGAAAAGGAATACCTTCCCATTTCTAAGATTTATTAGTTCAGGTAATTGGAACAAGAGGAGGAATTATGAGAGACAGACTGAATTTCCGACTCAAAGACCGAGAGGTTGAGGGTGTTCGTCAGCTGACAGAAGTATGTTTGACCCCCACAACACTTCTGCCCTCCACCTCCACCCAGGTTTTTTTTTTTTAGACTTACTGAAGTACCTTTCTTTCCAGGAAAAAATAATTCTAATTCTTTCGAGATTTCTTTAATATTTTGCTTTTGTTTATGCAATGATTTCTCTGGTGCTGACAGCATAGGTTGTCTTTCCCATAGTCTCTCTGGCTCAGGCCTCATGTTTACAACTTCTCCTCTTTTATCCTCGCTCCTTTTTCACTTCTGTCCTTCTCCCTCCGTTTTTTTTGTTTGTTTTGTTTTGTGAATGGCGACAGATTTCCAGCTCTGCTGTTCTCCCCAGGAGTTTTGTTGCAGAGATCAGCTGGCTCATTCACAGACTGAGGCCGGTGACTCATCCATCCTGTACTTCCTTTTTGGACACAGAAACACTGCTTCCTTTTTTGTTTCTTAGTTTTTTTTTTTCTCCTCTCTTTGTCCCTTTCCAAGTTCGGTTCTGTGAAGTTTCTGCAAGTTTGTTTGTGTTGTAATAATGAGATGAGAGCTGTTTCTGAGTTCCACCATATTTTTCATTCTTGTGTCGCTTTTAGACGATTTGGATGTTGTGGTTTTGACTACTGAAGAGAAATGGGGGGGGGGGAAATATGATTAGTCAAAACGCTGAGGCTTTTAGAAGGTTTGAGAATGATTTAGGATCTTACCTATATATCTGTTTTCGGTTAATATTTTATTCAAATGTTCATGTCATGGCCCTTTCAGAAAGCATGTAACAGAGTGGACTAATACAGCAAAGTTGTTTTCCAGATCAACAGGAATTCAACCAGGCTAAAATGCAGATTGCATCTAAAAAAAATTTGCACATAATCTAGAGTGAAATCATTCTACGTCTTTGTTTGCTGCACACTTCACCCGCTTGACATTGTTGGAAAATATGGAGCAATTTCTCCTCTTGATCTGTTGATTGTTTACTCTCCTCAATTCACACCTCTAGTAAAAAAAAAAAAAACATCCCCGATCTTATCAAGAGTGACAAAAATGGAAAATCAGGGATTTTTGTTTTCCTTCTAAATCTCTATACATGTCGAGACATGTTGCTGATCCTGTGATAATGAGGATCCATCTCATTGTGTGTATAAATAGACATGCTAATGACACATTTAAATCTCCTTTTGCCTTTCGCCAGAGAGAGAGAAACTTGAGGGACATGGAGAACTGTCACCGAGTGCAAATATGTGTGATATAAATATGTACATGCTTAATTGGAGCCGGAGCGGTGCAGGCTTCATTATTTTAGCATTAGCCTGAGTGCAGGGGCGTTTGAAGCGCAGGTGAAGCATTGGAAGGTTTGGAACAGACCTAACTCGGTAGGTACAGGTGGATTCACCAGTAGGGAAGAAGCCAATTAGATACTGTTAACAATGGGTGTTTGGCTGCTGGCAAGGAGTGAGAGCCGAGGCTGCGGAGCAGTCAATGGACAAGGCGACCTCAGGAAGTGGAATTAGGAAGTAGACAGTTGCCTAAAGCAAAATATTAAATTCCTCGCAGGCTGGCATTTGTTTAAAAAAATATGGTTCATTGTAAATCATGGAAAACGTATTGTTCATAACATTTTAAGGTAATTTTGTACGTTGATATTGAAAGATCTGCATTTATGGTGCATTTCCCTGTTGTAGTAATTTATTTCTATTACCGAGCCACAGAACTCTCCTTTTATTAAATTCTGAAATTGGTCACTTCTTTTCAATAGAAATGATTTGAAGAATTGTTTTAGATGTGAGTGTCTGTATGTTAATACAAGACAAAATAAGTCAGATTGTCGCAATCGAATCAAGTAAAATGACTTTGAGAAATAATTTTATTTAATTTTAAGCCAGCATTGACAAGAAATTCTAAAAGTGCTCGGAAAAATGGAAATGTTAACCATGTTCCTCTGTTGAAGAAGGTTGTGTAATACGAACGAAAGGTCCAGAACGACTGTTTGTTTGTTTTTTTAAAGGAAAAATTATCGTAATTGCATTTTTTTTTTAGGATTTAATATGAGACAAAAATGCCTCTATAAGACAAGGATATTTTTTTTTCATGACCCAGAGGCTGTTGAAGCATATAAAACCTTATTGCACTTCTTTTTTTTTTTTTTTCTTTTTTAACAAAACATGGGCACCTAGGAAAAACAGTAGTACTCCTTGCCCTGATTTCCTGTAAAACATATTTTTCGCAGCTGTGTTCTTTAACCGACAGCAGAGTCAAACAATGCTGGGATAAGCCAACCTAACATCCCAGGAGACTGTTTGCCAGAGGAGGGTATTGGGCTGTAGGGAACTGTGATCAATGCTGCGTTGTCCATCAACATCAGAAACAATCATTCCCTTTCTTCTTCTCTGCTTGTGTCTTTAGCTCAAGTTCCCGACAATGACGAGCAGTTCGTTCCAGACTTCCAGACTGAAAACTGTGAGTAAGAGACCACTTCGCTTTTCTCTGCGTGTTTGTGTGCATGCTTGTGTTTATCTGCGTGAACATCTGTGGTGCTTTTTTTTTTCTTTTTTTTTTTTTTTCACTTGTCTCGACTGGTGTGTTTGTACTCGGGGAGCGTGCATGTGCTGGTGTGTGTTTTTCCATGTCTCTCGGTACCCTCACCTTTGCTCGCACAAGAGCTCTCTGGAGAGCTGCAGCAGTCTTGCGGGTCTGCAGACAGGTGCATGGGTGAGGGGGGGGGGGTCTATCCCTCTCTCCCTCTCTCTCTCTGTCTATATCTGTCTCTCCCTTCTCTCTGTTGCCCATGTACCTCTCGCCACACTGAGATATTATTGCACTGCGATTTATTTGCATAAACATCAGAATATTGTTGCAGATTTTTTTAGGGAGTTGAAGTGATATTTTTAACTCCAGGTAGGCCAAACCGCTTTCAATTGATAGCTGTTTTGATTTTTTTTAGAATAAAATCTTGCTCCTACTTGACCTTTCCTCGTGCTTTTTGTGCAAACCATGCAGTGTGGTTAGATTTTCTAAATCCAGCAGTTTAATATTAGTTGATACTACATTTATCCTTTTCAGCTGAAGGCTTGTTGGCCTCCTGGTTTACGGCATGAAAGCAAGCAGGATTTTATTTCCTCATTTCTCTATTTTTCTTCCGCAAGAAAAAAACATTCTGTTTCTAAGAAAATATATATGATATAAAATGTCTATGGCCTGACCTGAGCTGATTTTACACTCGCAGTAATAAGGATGAGGTAGTTAGTCGTATTTCACCTGGTTGTGCACGGTGATTGCACACGGTGACTGGTGATTTGGCACGGTCCACTTCTGGAGGAAGTTGTGCCAAGGTGGGGACAGAAATGGAGTGAGTGGAGCTCAGTGGGACCCAGAGCGAGCACATGTCTTTCAGATGAGCCAAACCGCCCATGAAACTGAGAAAAGACACAAAACAAGTCTTCCCTATGTCCTCAACGCCTTTAACCTGGAAACAAAGTTGGTCAAAATGGAGAAATTAGGAACTAGAACAAAGAGAAAGAGTCACATTTGACATTTGCATTGGCAACATCTTAGTTTTACAGCAGATTTTAAGATTTTATAAAACGTGGGTAAGATTAAGCAGAAATGGGTCTGGCATTAAGCTGGATCTCAGACCTTTTAACCCCTTGAGAGCCAGATCCCAGCCTGAGATCCTCAAGCAGGTTCCTCTTGGTTGCCTACAGTAGATTCAAAACCAGAGGGGTCTATATTTTGCTTTTATGTGACAAACTTACCTGGATTTTGCAACTTTTGTTGTTGATTTTTTTAAATATTCTTAATTCATTAATATATTTATAGATATATATATTTTTTTACTACACAGACTGAATAAAGACAATCTTAGATTAAGTCAACCATAGTTAGAGAGGGTGTAAAAAAATTCATCCTAATTCTCCTTTATGTCCAAATATTTTACCCTCTCAAATCTTTTCCATTCATCTGGCTTGATTTTGTATTGTTTAGAACGCACCATAACCGTAAACTAATAAGCTGACCCTTGGGTGTGAAGTAGCTTAGCTTAAAATCTAAGATGGAGGAGCGGTGTGGTTTACAATAGAGAACCAGAGGTCACCGAGACTGTCCCGTTGTCCTTCAGAGGTAGCCAGGGTGGGTGGCCACGGTGGCAGGAGACTGCTGACCATCTGAATTGTCCTGTTGGCAAACCTGCAGCAGACTGGAGAGGCACTGACAGATGGCGGGAGGGTGAGGGCACCGTGGTTGGGCGCTCGAGCAGGCATCCCAGCCGGCAGCTCTCCCATATGGGTTTCACCGAGCCGAGAGATGGAGGGTTGGACGGTGAGGTAGAGAGACAGAGATGAAGATGCCAAGAGATAAAGCTAAAAGTTGTAAGAGTGAGGAGAGAAGGACAGCGAGTAAGAGTGAAAGTAACTAATTACATGTAGTAAATCTCATTATTGCGACAAAGCTGCTTTAATGGGGAGTTTAAGGATAAGCCGGACATACTGTCAACAAATCCCACGTAAAGACTAGAACTAACATTGAACTAATTACTAGAAAGTGTTTTCTGTGTGTCAAAAGACTGAAAGACCACACGGCCAGACCGTTTTAGGAAATTATGTAGCCTTTTTAAAAATGTAAACGATACAATTGTGACCTGATTTTAAAGATTTACTGGACAACTTTGTATGATTGTTTTTGTTGCTAAATTCTTTTTGATTTTTGGGGATTTTTATCTTTTCATGGGATTTGTTAACAGTCTAGAATAACATCAGCCTTATTCTGTAAAATGATTCATTAGCCCTTTACTTTTTACTCGAGGATTAGGGTTAAGTGTTGCACTTATTTGACAGTAGCATAGTTAGCATTAGCCAAATATAATTTGTCCAGTTGTGTTGTTAGCCTAACTGTTTGCTTGCTAGTTTGCTATCAGTGATAGCTAATTGATAGCATTAGCAAAAGAAGCAACTAGTGTGGAAACAATAGTATTTATTCTATAGTATTCAGGAGTTTAATGAATTGAGTCTTGTTTTTAAGAAACTAAATCCATTAAAATATATGTATTGGAGTCGTCCTAAATGTTAGCGCTAATTCTCTGTTGTTTTCTATCTATACTCTTACTCCATTTTGTATTAGCTTCTTCTTTTTGGTAAATTTTTACAATGGTAATTTTACGTCTTTATTGACAGCAATAGTAAACCAATAGGTGTGGTTTACAATAGGTTTACTCTTATATACTATTCAGTTGACAGCTTGAATGAGAATAAAAGGTGAACAGATGTGAAGTAGAGATGGAGAAAGCGTTGAGGAGTACTGTATCTTTAAAGATTGTTTCAGAAATGCAGGGTCGAAATTCTTTTCCCTGCTGTATTTTTATATTTTCATGGCCTCAGATTTATCACCTCTCTAGAAGCTATGGCAGTTTCTCTCAATGTCGACTTCGCACTCTCCATCCATGCAGCACAGAAGCAGCATGTGAGCGGCCTCGAAGCAAAAGTGTCCTCAGGCTGGAGGAGAATTTTCTTTGTCTCAAACTCCAACACAGATGCTTACCATTAGCATAACTTAGCAGGGAACGAAGGAATAGTGGAGGTGTAAAATGAGGCCACACGTTACCAGCAGATCTGAGCCTCCATCATTTAACAGGAAAAGCGAGCACCTACAGTAGGTGAAAATGGAATGGAAGGTTTTTCACTGTTGCCAAAAGACCTGTATTTTCTTATGAATGGACAGGAGAAATATCTGCCAAACGTAGGCTCTGGTTCTGCCAAAACACTCTATTTGTACCTGAGAATACACAACGATTGGGGCCAAGAGTTCTTTGATAATGCACGGGAAATAATTGGCAGAAAAATGGCAGCTAAAATTAAATAATCAGAACAAAAATTTTTGTTTGGGAAAAAAAAAAATGTTGAATCTTGGACCCTAAATCTTTCCTGACATGTATGACAAAGAATAGTGTTTTTAATATATTTACTTTAAATAAATTATGTTAATATAACATATCTATTGAATATGTACACCAAAGACCAAAGAAAATAGCCGAATATTTCTGGTTTATCGCGGAGAAGGGGAAAAAAAAGAAAAAAAAACAAACATTTGCACTCAAAATAGACCTAGTAATTGTTTTAACTGCTTCTTCTTTTAAACACCCTACCATCTCGGTTAATCAATATGTAGATAATGAGAGCAATCAAGCAGTGATGGGCATGACATTCTGGACTAAAAAGGAAGTCTCTGTTTTAGTCGGAGGCAATACCCTCGCTATTGATTTGTGTACCTTGGCACCCCACTGACAAAATCTATTGTGACATTTCCATTTCTAATTTAAGGCCCTGCGCTGCAGCACACGTGAAGCTATTGTTAATAGCTGATGTGACGCATGTAGCTAAACACAGCGCTTTTATAGACGTATGGAAATTGAATAAACTGATGTTGATTTAGTGTTAAATGAAGAAAATAAATGTCTATAAATAAAAGTCCAGCATGAGATGAGCCAGAAGTCAGGGGAGTTGTTCTGAACTTTCTGAAAAAATAAATAATGTATGTTTATTGTAGTATGTAATTAAAGTGACACTGATTGTGATCTCGACATTCAAAACTAAGGTATTGTTTTGACTCTGTAAGCCCTTAACGAGGCTCTGCCATGCCAGCGTCGTCAAAGGTCTCCCCTCAGGAAGTGTCTCTTTGACCTCCAATCGATGACCCGGAAAGGTCAGGCCCCCAGCGAGGGCTGCGAACAACCCCTGAGCTTTGTCATGCCGGGCCCGTGTGGCCCGTCCCCCAGGGGCTCGGCTGTGCATCAGATGGGGTGTTGGCAGATCGACCCCTGCTCGTACGGCAGCTGTCAGTCAGCCATGAGAAAACTCCCCAAAACATCCTCCTCTCTCTGCTCCTTGTAGCTTTAGAGACCGTCCAGACTGTGGGTGTGTTTTAAAAGAAATATATTCCCAAACCACAGAGTTGAGTCTTTTGGGTCATCAAATATCTAAATGTTTGTACTTTAGTTAAACCAGGATTTGATGGATTTCCTTTCTCCATTCATAATGTCAGGTCGCTTTGTTTTTAACTCGGGACAAAAGCCGTCTCTCAGCCTGAAATGTCAGTCAAATATCATTCCCTTCAACTGTGGGATGCTGTGGGACGGCCTCACCGCCGCTTTGTGTGCAGTCGCGGTGAGACGGCGATTGGCGAGGCAACCCGAGCCTGACTTCATTCTGACTGACTGGGTTTTCGTCAGAAGCGCAGCCAATTGGATTAGCGTTGATCATGACTTGAGATGATGGCATGTTAATCAGGACTGATCAGGCACTTAACAGCCTCTCAGATGCACCAGGCAGGCTCACTGTGGGGCCATAGGTAGAGAGCGCTCCCCCCCCCCCACCTCCTCCTTTAGATCAATGAGCACCGTTGTTGTCGTCTGGTACGTATTGACAGCCAGCTGAAAGCAGATAAAGCATTTATAAGAGCGCGCCGCACAGATTTATGATTGTCATATTTCACTCCCTTTCAGGAAAAGGCCGAACAAATGGGATTTGAAGTGAGTTGTTTGTGTAAGTGATGTCAGATGTCAAATCTGTTGGTGGACAACTTTAACTTATCCATCATGAATTCTCTTAATCAGTGATTGCCTGATACACATTCACCAGCGGCCTTTTCGGTCCAACATGAATAAATTTGATTGTTTTGTTGATGTTTTTTTGTGAATGATTTGTAGGAGGTGAATTATGATCGAGGTGGTGGCTCATAAACGGCTGCTAATTCAAAATAATACAAATATTGAAGTTGATTGAAGTGAATTTCAGTCCATTGATAGTATGAATGCTATTTCAGGGTCTTATTCATCCTGCCTAAAATAATATTCTGCCATAAACCTATGCACAAATACTGAGCACTAACAAAACAGTTAACTTCACCTTCATTACAAAAAATAATTTGCACCTTTTTAAAACCACATTCTCTGATACCTAACTAGTTACTCTTAAATAAGGAAGTAGATCATTGACATTCAGCATCTAAATTAGTTTTTCTCTCTCTCTCTGGGTGTGTAGTGGCTTTCCACGGACTGCAGCTGAAGATCAAGAGGGAGCTGCACAGCCCGTGTTCAGAGCTGAGCTCCAACTGTAGTCAGGAACGGCCCTTCAAACTCCAGTATGGAGAGAAGTGCCCGTACAACGTCAGGTGGGCACCGCACAACACTTAAATATACTTCCAAAAGACTTTAAATGTCCCTCTGATAAGACAAGTCTTTGGCAATTTAAAATTGCCAACATTAAAAAGAAGTACAGCCGCTATTTGTTATTTGGGTCCACATTCTGCTCTTAACCAGCAACAAGAGCTTTATTGTAAAATGGTGTAAATTAGTGCAAAAAATATTTATTTGAGATGGTGCACTGGTCATGTCATATGATTTACACTTTGACCAGGCATCAGTTTATTTTAGGCATGTTGAATATTGAACTCCAGCTCTACATTATATTCTATTTTTGTTTTTCTGAAAATGACTTTGCAAACAGTTGCTAAACCTTTCAAATTAGATCTACCATAATCTGCTGGCATCTCTTATATTTCAAACGTTATGACATTATAGTCACATATTTGTTTTACTTGAAATGAACTTGAACTGACTTTGATAGTAATACTATTCATTCTACTTGCGTGCTCGTTTAATGACCTTGTATGCAGGGAGAAACTCTTTCATAAGTGATGAATCATATGTGTGATTCATTTGCTTCCCTGGTGACAAAAATGCAAAGTCCAACATTTGGCAGGGCTTGCTTTACATCACAATCTCAACAGTGTATGCCAAGTGGTGGTGTGATGTTCCTTAATATATCCATTGAAACATGTCAGCATGCGTCTGAGCTTACATTTGATTTTAAAAATGACACCGTGAAAGGACAGATGTGTGGCAAACAAAAGAGAATATAGTATATGTTTCACCAACTTTATTTTAACATGATAAAGAGTGCGAAAGCAACAATTCGATTTGTAGAAATTAGTTTTAATCTGTTTTTTGACAGACATGTTTTTCTCTAAGCTCTAAGGTAAAGTTATAATAAGTAACATAAGAAAATAAGACGTCATTTCCTCAAAAACGATAACGGAGACAATATTTTTCTAACTCTCTCTCTCAATCTTTTCTTTAATTTCTATTAACTTTACCTAAAGCATATCAACACCAGAATGTGATGCACAAGTGTATGGATGAAGCCTTTTTCCAGCACATTTACGATATAACACGAAGAATATGATGAATTCTGTAACTTAAAAATGCTCCATCGTCAGGAAAGCGCACATATTCAGTACGGACATCTCAGAGAGGGACTCAAAACAACACACACTGTCAGTACTAGAGGCGTCTTTGACTCTTGTCTTCTATCTCCTCTTGTTTGCCACAGTGCCTATGAGCAGAAGCAGCCTGCAGGAATGAAGCCCTCCAGCCCAGTGACGCCCCCCTGTAGCACCCCCGTGTCCCCCCTCCATCATGCCTCACCCACGACAGGCCCAACGCCCAAACCAGACAGGACCTACGGCCACATACCGACCTCACAGCCGCTCCCTGACAACGCCTACTCTATGGACCACAGGTACTGCCGGCCTGCAGCCTTTTACATTTACATCCCATTTACATCTTGGCTTTTAGCGCACGACAGATTATAATAAGATGTAGATTTGAGTTTTAGTCACAGCAGAATGTCATTGGTCGAATGACTGTTCAATGGGAGGAGCCATCAAACCGTAACAAATCTGAATCAATTTACTGGAAAATAAATGACTTTATAAGGAAATCCTGATTTAAGTTAGCTGTTACCCGATCAACCAAAGAGATGTTTTTCTTGTCCTGGTCCTGTTGCACAACATTAAAGACTTGAGGAGGTAAAAATATCCAGTGATCTGAAAATCTGAAAAAAATGTAAAGGCCTATATTTATTTAGGAGTAGAAGCATAATGTGCTTTCCTGTCCTGTTGATCATCTCCAGACCCTTCAGATATGTTGTCACACCTTAGAGGGTCCTGTTAGCCAGCAAGCTACTGTAGCTTTCTTATTTAGATCATTCAGAATTGCTGGACTGCTCTTTTTCTGGTGATCGCAGCATATTTATAGGACGTACAACAGCTGAGGTAGAAAGGAAATGAGCCACAGTTTGTTGTAAAGCGATTTTATTTTTCAGTTTACGAGACTGGACAAATGCATATTTGGCCATTAATTTTTATATGTTTTAGGTTCTCTGCTCTGCTTTTCCTGCTTACTTTGTGCAAATTGTAACATTTCTATTCTCATTTGAGCATGGAAGTTCATTCTCGCCCTTTGCAACCAGTGTATGCAACAAAATGATCGAAGCTTTTGTGGTGTTCAACTAGAACTTAATCAATTTGTCGATTGACAGAAAAATAATCAGCAAGTATTTTGATAATCTGTTGTCATTTTATTTTTCTCCTTTTTTTTTTTGCCAAAATATCAAACATTCTTTAGTTCCACCTTTTCAACAGTGGATATTCTCTGCTTCTGTGATAGTGAAGTTAATATTTTTGGTTTTAAGACAAATAACAAGCAATTTGAAGATGTCAAGGAGCTTTTTTTGATATTATGTAGAACAAAAGATTCATCAATTAATCAAGAAAATGAGTTGCTGGTAGTTTTCAACCACCTCTCACAGTCTTCATTCTTTAATGGAAGTAAGTGTGTCTTCGAGCTGACATTACTTCAAATATTTTCATACAATATATATATATTATATTGTTCTTACTTGGTCTCCTTTGTCATCACTGTCTTCTGTAAACAGGATAAAAGTGAGCAAAATTAAGTTTATGGCTCTTTTTATGTCTGATAACGAATCCTCCGTCTTTGTGGTCCTCCTCAGATTTCGACGTCAGCTCTCAGAGCCGTGCCACTCGTTCCCCTCCCCGCCGACGATGGCTCGGGACAGCCGGCCCATCTACCACAGGCAGATGTCAGAGCCCAACATCCCCTTCCCTCCTCAAGGCTTCAAGCAGGAGTATCCCGACCCCCTGTTCGAACATCCGGCCATAATGGGGGCGCCGCTACCCCACACATACCCCGCCACCATGATGATCAAACAGGAGCCGCGGGACTTCACCTACGACTCAGGTGAGACATCTTTTTTGTTTAAGTGCCGTTGTGCTTGAGTTACTCTGGTAAGTGAAAGAGTCATGAAGAGATAGCAACCTTTTTCTTTTTTTCCCCCTGCCAGAGCGTAATCATTTCAGGAATGGGAGAAGACATGGGAGGAGGGGGTGACGTTTATTGAGTTTGCCCATTATTAGGGCAGGGGATCTGGTTGGGCCGGGTGTCTGCGCCGGTCGCCATTTCCTGTGGTGCTCTAATAGAAGAGAGGAAGGGGGGGTTGGGGGCTATGCCTGGTCACAGTCCAAAATCCGCCCTCCCACGCTTGTCCGCTCCCTTTAGTTAGAGAGTAAAGGCCTCTGAGGAGCCTGAGGCTACATCAGGACATGAATGAACATACGCCGGACTGCTGGGCTCATTCACAAGGCGGACAGAGAGGACCCAGGAGAGGCCGAGCTGGAGGAGAGTCTGTGTCCAGTCAGGGAGAAAAGCAGCTTCTTCCCATGACGATCAGTTCTAGAAAAACACTGTGGGCCTCTTTCAGGTCTCTTTTACGTTAGACCTTTGTTTTCAGAACAGCAGCTCTGCAGTTTTTGTCGGGGGAAAAGACGAGAAACTGTGATTTGTGTCACTTTCCAGTGCAGATGTACTTTTTCTCAAGATGTATTTATTGAGTTTCACGACTGCATCTTCTAGATACAACATTTTCTTTTTAAATTCTCGACAAACTCACTCTCCGTAGCTATCAGGTTTCATCCCATTAGCAGGGATATGACTCAAGTTAAGGGCTGCAACCAACAATTACCTATATTATTAATTGATCCATCTAATTGTTTTATCAATTATTTTGTCTAAAAGGGCAAAGTTGATGTCTTCAATGTGTTTGTTGAGTCCAACCAACAGTCGAAGACCAAAATGTGTTTTAATCCTAATGATATAAAATATTGAAATGCTCACGTCTAAGAAGCTTGAACCAGGAAATGGTTTGTGACATTTTTGCTTGATAAATGGCTTAAACAGTTAATCAATGATCAAAATGGTTATTGATTATCTGTCTGACAATAGGCGGAGCTGTTAGTTATTTATCTAACTACTACTCAGGATGTTAGGTGTACATTTCCCTGACTGACAACGAGGACAGCAGTAACATAAAGTTACATGTAGCTTATTGTCATCACACTGATAAGATTATAGGTAAAGAGAGAAAGAAGATATATTTTGGTTTGCAGTGGCCAAGCCTTGTGTCCACTGCTCTCTACTGTAGATCCAAGATGGAGCATCAGAGTGAATTTATTACAGTCACAGTGGAGCATGTTGACTGGAGCAGGCCTGTTGGAAAGGATGGGAGGGGAGCTGGTAATTTCATTAGCAGCAATTTCCTCTACAAGGCCATTACTTTGATGAAGTTCAGAGAAATGTTTATGGGCCTAAATGAAGGGCCTCAGTCTGTTTATTGAACATTCACTTGTAACCTGTTTGGCCTTTTTTGATCACTAGCCACGTCTGTGATGTCTGTGTTGTGGGAGGTTCCGACATAAACAGTAAATAGTCAATTTGGACAGTGTTGTAAAGGACACTGGTAAATACAGGCTTCTTTTTAGAGAATTATGTGATTCAAATACAGGTAGTTAAACGATTTAAGGTTCAAAATCTTTCAAATAAGATGATGTATTTGGTTTGAAAACGATACAGAACCGTGATTATTTCTGCAAAAGATCAGGGAATCAAGATGTCAGTTTGATCTCTTGTTAAGTCCAGGATGTCGATGAAGGAAATAAAAAATAAACGGATAAAAAGAAGGGATCAGAGCTTTTATCGATATCGATATTAGAAAAGGCACCGCCAATATTTTGTACTTTTTTTATTTTAAAGCCCCTGAAAACGTGGCTTCAATTGTATTATTTTAGTTTTCTCTATTACAATAATTAATTAAAACCTAATAAGCCACTTTAAAAGTAAAAAAAACACAAACATCTTTGGCGATTAGTTATTGCGATTTTAACACTCAAAAACTGTGTGGGTGATGTGGGTTTTTTTTTTTTTTAAGGAAAATACACTTTTTTCCAACTAAGCCCCGCCCACTTCAAACCAGCGAGAACAGCTCTGAGAAAAATTGAAAAACAGAAATATCTCATGTGAAACAACCAAAACTTGTTTTAATTTTGGCAGAAAAAAAAATAAAGTTCATGTGACATCAAGAACCTGATTGAGAAAATAAGTTTTCAATGGCCTTTTTAAATCTAAAACGACATTCAGCTAACGTATTGCAGTGACACAGTGAAAAACTCAACCGTCAGGCTCCGTGTAGTTTTGATTTGAACAAGTGTGTAAAAGCTTTACGTTGACGCCATACATTATGAAAAAACTTACATCATGTCAGCTTGTGTTGTGTTCTTATTCAGTGGTAAATCTTGTGAGACGATGCTGGGAGCGAGTATTAGCAGGGTGATATAGTGAGCTCGCCTGTGGCTGGGAGCCATTGCTGGGGGGCATATTCTTTAATCAGAGCCAGTGGTGCATTGAGTGAACAGGCTTTGACTGCTCTCAGATAACTGAGATAGTGTTCTTAATGCTGCCTTCGGGCCCTTTAACACCCACTCTCCCATTCTTGCCTGGCTTTCAGCAGAAGTGCCTAGCTGCCATTCGGTCTACTTACGGCAAGACGGCTATCTGGCTCACGCTAACAGGACTGAAGGTACCAACGACGAGACGAGTGAATGTTGTAATAGTGCACTTTGGATTTGTGCTAAATATTACATCAAACACTACTTTTCTATCCTGTTTTTCCAGGTTGTATGTTCGACAAAGTGGCGAGGCATTTCTACGACGATACCTGCGTTGTGCCTGAAAAGGTGGAAGGTGAGATTTTCCCGATGCAACGCAATACTTCTGAATTCTGCATCAAAACAATGTTGAATGTGATGTTGAAACACCATACGGTAAATGTTTGTTCTGTGTCCTAAAAGGTGACATCAAGCAGGAGTCAGGGCTGTACCGCGAGGGCCCGTCGTACCAGCGCAGAGGCTCGCTGCAGCTCTGGCAGTTCCTGGTGGCTCTGCTGGACGACCCGTCCAACTCCCACTTCATCGCCTGGACCGGCCGCGGCATGGAGTTCAAACTCATCGAGCCAGAGGAGGTAAAAGGCTCAGAGAGAAACGTTATTACTTAAATTGAAATGTTTGTTGTATTGACTTTTTATAGCGCTAATAGTAGATTTGATTTTAAGCACCTTTTGTGTAAACCTAGGACACTTTGCATACAGAAAACAAGCTAAAAACTTAAATAAATAAAATGAAAAGCTGAAGCTAAGAAGCATGACGCATTGCATTTCACTACACATAGTGCGTGTGTAATCACTGATTAGAAAATTGTCAACAATTTTGATAATTAAGGACAAATGCCAAACCATTACTGGTTCCAGCCTCTCAAATGTGAGGATTTACTGCCTTTCTCAGTTTTATATCCTTGTAAACTGAATATCTTTCCAGTTTTGAGCTGTTGGTGGGATAAAACAAGCAGCAAAAGAAATGTAAACATTTTTCAATGTTTTCTGACATTCTAAAGATGAATTAATGAATTAAATGCAAAATAAAAAATGACAATAATTGCCTGTTGCAGCTCTAATCCAGTGTGTTTCATAACATCTGTGCTTTTTCTTGTTCTTGTGCTAAATGTGGATTTCTCAGTTTGTCACAGCTAAATTAGCCTCCATGTGAGCAAAAAAAGAAAAGCAGGTTGCGTGATACATCCAGGCAAAATTAGACCAAGTCAAAGGTCAACATTTGAAGTGGAATGAATAATGTTCTCTGATCTTAAAGTGGTCAAGTCAGGTCTGGATATGCCATAATAGTTTTTTTTGTTTATCTTGTACTCAACCACATCCATCCAGCTGACCCTTAAGGCCAGCGCCTTCTAAATATTTCACAGGACGTATTCCTAAAAATATAACCCATGTTGACGGTTGGGCTTTTTGAAATGGAAACAGAGGCTGGGTCTGTGTGTGCCCACATCACACACAGTGGGGCTCAGTCACTGTTGCTCACTGTTGGAGGATGGAGGAGGATGCAGGTTGCAGGCGGGGGACGGGGGTGTAGAACGGAGGAGATAGAGGGGTACCTGGCAGTGGTCCACGCAGCCCGACAGTGTCTAGAGGCACGGGCCAGCTGCAGCTAACAGGGGGCCCCATTCATGCCATCAGGTGACCAAACGCACTCCCTTTGGGACGCCGCAGACAAACGTTAGCTAGCGGCTTCTGCCTTTTTTTTTTTTTTTTTTTTTTTTAAACCAGGCAGGTGTAGTAGCATGTCAGCGATAAAAGACAGAACTGATGTTTCTTAGTTTAGTTTTTTCTTCTTTTTTTTTTTTTTTTTCTGTAAAAGGGTCCTAGGCAAACTGAAATAATTGAACAAAAGGAGACAGTGAGAAAGGGGAAGAGAGGTGTGAGAAATAGAGTAGAATCTGCAGAGGATAAGCTGACGAGAGCACTGTGAGGCTGTGGGTTTGGACTGCGAGGCCGGGTGGTGGGTGGTCTGGTAGACAGGTGCTGTAACATCTGCTGCCTCCTCCGCTGGGTGTGTGACAAGCTCCTAATGAACACATCCCTGGTCAGGGCTGCTCAGCCTGGACGCACTCTAATTACTGTTATTAGGAAAATATGGATTAATAAGTTTGTTTAACATTTCAGCTGCCGCAACCGTGTTGTGGCCGTGCGTGTTTGTGTTTGATGCGTCTGCATCTTGGCATCCTGCTCACTGTTTATTTTTACTGACTGCCTTTTTGTTGTTTATCTGTGTGGTACAAAGGTGGCACGTCGGTGGGGGATACAGAAGAATCGACCGGCGATGAATTACGACAAGCTAAGCCGATCGTTGCGCTACTACTACGAGAAGGGAATCATGCAAAAGGTAAGATAAATCTGTTGAAGAAGGAGATTATATATCAACAGTAAAAAGTAAACAACATTGACATTAAAGGAGATCCAAATCTCTTTTTTTTTTTGAGATGAAAAGTTTGTAGCTCATATACCTGATTGACCCCACCTGGGTTAAAGGAGGAGCATGTGCTCGTACGAGGTGGCTTATATAAGGAGGAGGCGCGTCTCAGAAATGTGAACCTCATGATTCTCTAGGCATTGAAACCTTGTTCCTGCGCACTTCAGTGTTACAAAGGAAAGTCTTATTCAGAGCCCCTCTGTGTTGGTCCTTAGTTGTGTAGTATTTGTGCAGATACTATTCAAGAAATGAACCAATTTCACTGTTTTATACTAACATTAAATGACACGATACTTCCGTCTGACATCAATCAAATTGCAACTTTAAATGTCACTGCTAGTTAAACTGAACAAAGACACGGCAAAACTTCCTGGATCTGTTTCACCAGCATCCACAATTACTTTTGATTTGTTCCAGCTGTGAGCGGCTCCTCCATTTCCTTTGTGCAATGTGCTGTGGGTGAATAGAGGACGACAACATACTTCAAATCCCTATTTAGTCACTTTTTCAGTGTAAATGCGTAACCTACTCAAAACCTGCTGAGAGTTAGTAATGTAGTGTGTTTTTGGGACACAAAGAATCTCACTGATGGAGTTAAACCTCAGTGTGTGGAGCTAAAGATTTACAGTTTGCAGTCAAGCAATTTTAAATGGAATTTTTTGAAAGAAGAAACCCTTAAAAGAAAAAGATTTTCAAACGGAGATTATGTCCGCCTCTAAGAGACGATCATGTAACCAAAAGTCCAACACATTTGCAACACGTCGCAACAGTCTTTGTTCACCAAATGCTTTCCCTTGCCTTCATCAGGGTGGAGTCTGACGCTAATTTGATTTGACTTGACCTGAAGCCGTTTTCGTGGGTTGACTTTGAAATTTGTCAGAGTCCCCCATGAATATTAGCAGATTAAAGAGATTTGATGATACGTGCTGTGAAGAGTGTTGAAAAAATTGAGAATTTGTCACCTTGTATTGACAGATATAAATATATTGTCAGAGATATTCAACATGTTTTACCCTCTGATTCTGGTTGATGGAGAATATTCAGAAAAGATGGAAAAAAAAAAAAAAAAAAAAGCCATTTTTATATCCAGTAAGAGTAACCAAATTTTATAAATACTATTTTTAAGAAAATGAGTTTATAGTGCTCCTTGCGTCGCTGTGTGTGCGTTCTCAAAATTTGAAGAGTCCGAACTAAAATGTCCAACTCGTTTATTTTCCCACCTCGTCCTGTCCGTCTCCGTCCAGGTGGCCGGCGAGAGATACGTCTACAAGTTTGTGTGTGACCCCGAGGCCTTGTTCTCCATGGCGTTTCCCGACAATCAGCGGCCGGTGCTGAAGACGGACATGGAGCGGCAGATCAACGAGGAGGACACGGTGCCGCTGTCGCACTTTGACGAAAACATGGCCTACGTACAGGAGGGGCCCTACTGCCCGCCGCACCCCTACAGCGAGGGTTACGTTTATTAACGTCAGCCCACTCTAACACACACACCTACACTCTACCCTCCCCCACCTCCTCCGTCCATACACCTGAGACTGTCATGTCCTCTAATTCACAGTCGCTCCGGGAATAAGACTGAACACACAAATGCAGCGGAGCTTCCCTTCTCTCTCACATAAACACACACACACACACACACATCCTCTTTTTTTCTGACGTTCAAGCCGCACAGCAGGATGGAGAGTGCACTTTATGGACAGGAAGCTCGGTGTTAACCTGCCAGAGGCTAGCTATGTGGTTGGCTTTTTACCGTTGTTTATGTTTGTACATTAATGTGGGAATCATTCTGTTTGATTTATTATTATTTTTTTTTAATTCTTATGATTTTGAGCATGTGGCGCTCTGGTGAGACAGGACTCAACGGCCAACTCATGGCCCCCCAAGGACTGAATCTCAGACTTCCTGCGAAAGAAACTTGTCTACACACGTGCAGAGAATCGAAGGATGATCACTTCTGTTCAACTTGTCCTTTAGTCTGTCCTCAAACAGCCATCCTGTACTTCATGCTCATTTAAAGTGAATACTGGCAGCGTATTGTGACGATGCGTTTATGGTGGAAGTGACATGATTATAGACTTGAAAAAGTAATGTGATAATAAAAGAGACATTTAGTTACCATCAGTGAGAACTACTTCACTGCCAGTTTGATCACAACAGCTCGTGTCTGTCAATGATCTCTGCCCCTCGTCCAATCAGACTGTAGATCTCATCATGTAGGTGTTTTTGCTGTAATTATATATAAACCCCTGGAGCATTCTCTCAACGGCTGAAGTCCTGGTGGGTTAGTAAAGTAAAGACACCTCGAATTGTGCTGATGAAAATACGGCCTGTGTTTAGGATAATCAATAAAGCTACAGGCCGCTGTAAAATAACTCATTCACTGTAAACAGCAGTTTTCCTTCCCAGTTTTTTTTTATTTTTTTTATTCTGAAACACGTTAAAGCAGCAGTCATTCAATGAATAACAGGTGAAAGTGTATGTACAGTTAAAGTTGACACATCAACCAATTAACAAATTCAGGATATTATTTGCACCCCCAAAATAAAAAAATAAAAGACAGATTTTATTGGCTTAAAAAAAAAAAAAAAAAAAGAAATCAAAAATAAAGTCAAATACTTCCCTGATTTGTTTTTCTTCTCTGTTTTTGTTCCAGGTGAACATGAGGTGTACATTTTGAATTGCTATTGATAGGGTTGCTTTTTTGGTAAAAGAAAAACATAAGAAATATTAAGAGTTTTATAATGTGATGAAAAAAAAAATTCATGTTATAAATAAAAAATGTTCCATTGTATAATCAGGTTAATGCACATTTTGTTGCTGCTTCAAATTGTAAGTGTATTTTCTAGTCTCAAGGGAAAAAAAAGAAAAGAAGAGCGGCAGTTCTGACCTGCTATTCTGGATTTCTCTCTGTTTTTTATTTTGACTTTGTTTTTTAATTTTGTTTTTGTTCAATTTGAGCATTAAAAAAAGAATCTGGTCTGAGTTTTGTTTCTCGGTGTTGACATGTGTGGGATGGGATCGGCAATAGCAAATATTCTGTAATAAAATAGTTCTGAAAAAACAAAGCTATCACCACTTTTCAGATGCTTTACATAATTAATCGTTACATAAAAGTGTTGCTGGTAAGAACTACAATTTCTTCTCTTGGCAGTGTTATCTATTAAGAGTTCTGTGTTGATTTCCACGCTCAAACTTTACGTTTATCACTTCTTTCTTGGCTGAAAAGAGTTTTAGGTCATACATTTACATAGTGGAAGTGAAAAAACACCAAACACCAAGCAAATGTCTGTGTGTCTGTGTGTAAAAGACTAATAGATTATGGACTCTTGTCAATTTCCAGGTTGGAGAGAAAACTCCCAACCACAAAGCATTTAACCAAAGTGACACCTAAGGAAAAATCAATGGCTAATTTAAGACACCACTTTTTCATGTAGGTGAATTGTTTCTGCTCTTACAAGACTGGCAGTAATGAAAAAAAAAAACAGTAACACTCCCTTAAAGTTATTATTTCCTTCTGCAAAGTGTCACTATTGCTAAAAAATCAATGACTAATTTAAGGAAGCATTGTTTAATTGGTTCTACTGATGGGAAAAATGAAAACGGATGTGTAAGTAATGAAAAAACACTACTTGCCTTAATTTGTCAGAGCAGGTTACGAGCCAACCCTATTACAGTGTCCACTCTTAGATTTTTTTTTATTGATTGTCTGTAGAGCAGGGAATTGCCCTTAACTTAAAACACCTGATTGCTTCCCTGAGGATATTTAACAACATCTAATCCGAAAGGTACAAACCAAAAAACAGCAGTAAAGCTTATAATATGATGAATGACAAAAGGGTTTCCCCTTTTTAAAATGGCGATAATCTGTAGAAATAACCTGCCTGTTCACCAGTGAAAAAGTATTGTACGCACATAATATTACTCTAAGGTGCCGAGCACACAGAAGATTGTGACAAACAAACATCATCTGAGTTTAATTCCGTCAGTGCAACGTAATCAAGGAAGTCCTGACATTTTGTATCGTAATTCTTAAAATCACTTCTAATTTTAAAAACACACTGTCGCTTACATGGAGTTTCTTCTTGAGGAATGGACTGTGTTCATATGCTATGTATTTGTGAGGGGTTTACTTTCCACAGTATAGTGGATATTTCTCAAGCTGTTTACGGTATATTATATTTCAATTGACTACTTTTTGGCTTATAAAATATTTTGTATTACTCCACCAGAATTGTATACCTGTGTTAAGAGGGCTTTGATACAGCAGTTAGACCTTCATGAAATTAAAAAAGCATTATAAAAATCAAATAATTACAACATTTTACAGACCAGTATTTTTTACTCCACTACATTTATTTAACAACTACAGTTACTAATTACTTTGCAGATTTAGAATTGTAAAACTTTTAACAAGCATATACATTACAATGCATCGTTATGCAGTAAATTAAACCACCCAACAGTGTATAAAATTGGTAAAATTAGCTCCAAGTCACAACGTTAATATGCAGCTGACAATGTGAATGCATCACGAATAATTAAATAAATATTCCAAAAATATATTGATGTAACAAAGAGGTCATTTTGCCTGTATAATGAGTCATTTTACTTTAAGTCAATTTTGCTGATAATAACAATTTTACTTTGTATTTTTACGTTACTTTAACTTATGTTAAGGATCTGAATTTATATTCCACCCCTGCTTTCTCCTATATTTTATAAAGGGGGTCGGGCTACTTTAGGGGTCACGGCCGCGTGTGAGGCCTCCGAGGCTGCATGTGGTTTGACTTTGGCTGTTCAAATGAACTTCACGGTTACAGACTGGACACAAATGACTGTGGTTTATTCAAACTCACGTCATTGAAATCTCATGCAAACTCTTCGACGCTTTAAATATGTGGTGTGTTTTTCATGTCGGTGGTGAGCTTCTGAAGCAGTATTTTCCACCTGTATGTAAGGAAGAGTCTTATTGTCGCTCGCAGGATTACTTGTCTTACACCTTTGAAGGTGTTGTGTCACCGAGGCTGAAAATCTCCATGCAAATCCTGTTATCTGGCCCCAGTTCAGGGTGTCAGGGCCTCAGCTATCAACAAACTTACCATTTATGGACATATGCTTTACATCCTGTGACACTGGCCAAATCCTCCCCTCCTCTGCTGCACTACCAGCTAATATTCTGTGTATCTGAACTGCGAATTGTGGTCCTCCCCCACTGTAACAAACAGATGGCCGCTCGATCTTGAGTCATCACAAACCCATTACGAGAGTGACTTGTCCTCAGCCGGGCCGCCTTGATTCGTGCCCGATGGCTCTCGCCAGTGTTTGCTCAGGCTCTTAAGTCATCCTCGGGCTTCGTGACACACTGTGTTTGCTCAGGTTAAATGGCTTGTGTTGCCCCTGGAGTCCCCTGATTGGCTGTGACACTGCGGTGTTTGACGAGCGAAATGACACCGAGCGGCCCCCGCCGCAGCAAATGTGTTTGGCTGTTTGAAACAAGTTGGCTTTTAATACAGTGTGTTTACACACCAAAAAGCCCTAAGTGTGTTTCTATCTGTGTTGCCAGGGTCTATCAGTGGCCAGGCCAGTGAGCATAAATCATTCAGGGGTAATTCAGAGGAACAACAGAGGCTCTAAAAGGAAAAAGCAAGGAAATTATAAAGCCTCTATAATGGAGGCCCCTATTACAGCTGCTGGTCCGGTTTAAGACTGCCTTATAAATGGTTTTATTATCTAGGAGGCTCTTTTTTGGCCAGCCAACCGGCACTAAGGCTACATCTGTCCAAAATCACTTAGCAAACTCTATTTCACTGTACTCCTGTACTCCTGTAATCACAAACTTCCAAAAACATCCCCATTTTCTTTAGAAGTTACGATTCCCAAATTCAGACTCAAGTCAACATTTTTCTTTTTCATTTCTTTTTTGTCAGTAACACACCACAATGTGCTGTAGGAAACACACACACACACACACACACACACACACCGGGGTCATAATTGTTTTCAGCAGTAGCCACTGCAGCGTGAGGATCAAAGGTCCTGGAGAAGCTGCTGACTGCAGCGTCGTGGTGGTCTAATTTAGCAGGGCTGCTGTATTTTTTTTTTTAGGGGGTTTCAGGCAACGCCACTGGTTCCTCACTCATTACACTTTTTATTCTCTTGTTGATCATCTTCCTGCTCCGGAGCAGATGAAACACAAAAAGCCAAACCCCTCCGCCCCCCAACACAAAGGCTTGTGACAGTAATAAATAGCCTCCGTGATCCAGGTTTAGAAAGCTGTGAAATTGGATATTGAGATGCTCTCCGGAGCTGCGGGTCGGGAGTAGTTTCAGACTAGACTGTGGGAATCGTCTAATCCGATCACCGGGAATGTAAGACGGGCTGATCGCCTGACGGGCCCGGTCTCTCGTGCCCACGGGGCACTGGTGGTGGGGAATTGATGCCGTGCTCGTTTTGAATGGGGATTTATCAAGTCTTTAGTTTCACAGACACTCGTAAAAACCCTTTAATGTCTTTCACTTGTCAAAATGTTGGTACATTACATGAGCCATGAAATGTTATTGAACAGCAAAGATTGTTCAGTGCATGAACTGCAATGCAATGGAGAAAATACTTGGACTCAAATAAGCTCTTTTCGGTTCTTGATACTATTTTATTTGATCAAATCATGTCATTTTTGGACATTTACACACATTTAAAGTAGTCCTCATTGTAGACGTCGAGAGACAATATTACAGGAAAAAGTAAGTGAAACTGAATCGGTACAAAGAGATGTAATTTAAAGCTGTTTTGAATTCCTTTCCTTCATTATTATAAGAAGATTTGACAAAACCTCATGACAGAATGACACTTACAACCTGCAAGTGGTGTAAACTACCTGCTCACACACACACATGTCTGCAGTCGATCTGTGTGTACCACCTCGCCTGGACATAACTGACATAGTAAATATACATATGGGTAAACACATATACATATGGGATACATATACATGCTGGTTGAGGCAAAAAATCATTACATTTAAGTGAAGTTGCCGCACATGATGTTTCTCATTTCTGTGACTTAAATACACTGATAAAGACACCAACGCTTGTGCAAACAGCTTTCATCAGCGTGTGATGAAACCTGATGAAAGCTGTTTGCTGTGATGTTGGTGTCTTAATAAACAGTCCCTAAAAATGAGAACCGAGCATGCGGCTACTTCACTTTAATGAAAAATGTTATATTGGCCACTCATGTCATTCGCTGCTGATGTGATGCAGTATTTTTCTGACCTAAAAGGTACACGTAAACAGCCTGTAACAACTCAACATTTTTGTCTATTTTTGACTGGCAATAATTTGCCCCGTGCTTCCTGATAAAATTAATTAGAGTTCAAAAATGTTACACACAAGCACACCAATGTTTTTGGATGGTACACATTTGTCTTTCTTAATAACCAAATTCTTGAGAGCGAGATGTGAAATTATGCTTTCGGGATGAATGCAGCACGTACAGTATATCCAATGCACTGTAGCAGAGGAAAACTCTTCAACCAAGACAAGGTTTGAGTGTGTCATTAAAAAAAATGTGCAAACATTTGCACAACACTTCGTAAAATCCAGACTGCTACGAGACAATATTTTGAATATAAAAATGTGTTTTTCTGCTCAAAAATGGAACATTATTTCTTTTCAGTTCTGTTCTTGTCAAGATGCAAAGAGCCATCTGAAACGGTATTCACATTACGAAAAGCCATACAACCATGAAATCTGGCCGTGTTAGCAGCTCTCTCAGCCAGGTTGACCCACCACATTTTAAATTTTTTTGGGATTTACTACGGCCTTTAAATCAGGAATGCATTAACAAGAAATAGTATTGATGAATGTATAAAAGGTTACAAAGGAAACTGAGTTGTATAGGGGGGTTCAACACACCATTTTTCTGCACTGCGGTCATGGAGATCATCAGATTTACACTGGATTACACAGACTAATTGAGTATCAGGTCTTTCATAAAAGCCTATATATTCATTTAACTATAGTCTGGCTCTTGGTGGAGACTTTTGGTGTCCCATGATGTTCTATATACTGTTTCCAAGAACATTTTGGCGATCGTCCAGGCACTGAAGAATAGTGAGTTAGGGCTAAAAATATCAGTATTTGGCAACTTCTTCCGAAAGTCCCAAATTGGTGGAGCCCTGACCCCGTCTCTCCTGCTCTGGCCCGTCACGCCACCCGTCTTTTCACCTTCCCCAATGTCGTTTGATCTTTGCGACGCTGTCAACGCCGCGGCTCAGCCTCACGACAGACCTTGCAGCCACAGCCACCCAGTGAGGTGGCCAACCATCTGTCAGAGGGGCCCACAGACCTCGGGCGGCAAAGGGCCCAGCCCCCCCTCCATCTCTCCATCCTACACTCACCCCCTCGCAGGGCCCATTAGCTCTCCCCTAATGCAGCCACTGTAGCTCAGGGAGGGCCCCTAACAGGCACAAAATGGACTGCTACTTGTCCTCCTTAACTCCCAAATGAGTTCTCTTTAGCATATACATAATTCATTTCTTGAAGTCACTTACGGGTGCCTTTCACCCGTTTAGCAAATACTTATGTCAGCTTTATCTTTTTTTGTATAACAGTTTCAGGTGTGTTAATCTGATTGCAGCTTCTGTAAACCTTACGCAGTGATTAATCCTGGTAGGAAGAAAAATATCTAAACAAAGAAAAAAGAAAAACAGATGAGTCTGGATTTCAGAGTCATGCAATGTGATTTAAATAGCAAGCGAGGAGCCTGCAGAGCCCAGAAAAGTATACTAATGTAGTCAGATGAGGATAGATATTACAGGGGTAAATTTAGAATACCTCACATTCATAATACCTAATGCCCTTTAAATAGGCTTAAGAGGAGGACTAGAAATAGGCTCTGATAATTAATTATTTTCAGTACATTTCTTCTTCTACTTCTTCTGCTTTCGTTTCCACAGGCGTATTAATTCTTTCTCTGCGAATATGTGGCAGCCATGTCAAATCTACTAAATAATGCACTTGTTACGATACACCTTAATTTCTTGGAGAGAGGAACTCGTGGGGTATTCGCCGGTTAAATTGAATGCAGGCGGTAATGTTTTAGTAATATTTTTCTTAAAGTTATTTCTGTTTCCCTGCACAAGATGAACCACGAAGACTAATATGAGGAAAGATGTGGGAAAGAAGAGAACATTTAATCGTGTGCACAGAAGTATTAGAGGGTAAACAAGACTCTTTTATTTTAATTTAACAAAGTAAGTGGAAACATATTTTTGAGTCTGTGTACAAGAGATTAGAGTGGAGTTTAAGGGGTCATCAGGCATATATGTAACTTCTGTTTCTCTGCATGATACTGCGTCGAGGTCATTTTGAAAACCACAAAAGTACCATCTTGATCTTAAATTAGATCACATGTACAGTAAATGCACTCAAACTAAAATGAGCAAACAATTGTCAGCATACAGAAGGAGTTCGCAGTCACTAAAAATGCCAGAAAAATAAACCCCGCTGTGGTGAACAGTCATATTTAAAGGCTCTATCTCAAAACACGTGTCATAAATAGAAGCGACAAAGATATCTCAGGCTATCACAAAACCTGCAAAACACACAGGACAAGCACACCCTTCTTCTCGTAAACCGCATGAGAAACAAAGGCGTAGTGTGATAGCACAAATGGCACGCTTCCAGGATCCTCTCCCCAAGCCACACCATGAAGAGCCGAGTAAATACATTACACTCAAGGACCTCTAAGCACAGACACAAAGGCTGCCGGAGCAGGCCGTGGCAGCGAGATGACCATTACCAAACCGCTCATGTGAGAAGAGATTCTGCTCTGGACCCCCGTTGTCTTGTTTTGGCAACAGAGGGCAGGGGGACCGAGTGCTGAGCCAGGACAATATGTTTTTTCAAATGCCCCTCAGCCAATATTTATTTAGCTACAAGCTGGCACGTCTGAGAAACTCGATGCAGCCAAGACAGGCATACAACCGTGATTTTCAAGATGCTACAAACATCAGGCTTTAATATGATTCTGACCTTGCTAATGTCCAAGCAAGTTTTGTGTGCCATAACTGCTGCAACACCACATTTAATGACGCATCATGAGCAAGGCAAAACAAAAACAAATTGACAATTTAGTTATTTACCAGGAAAATAGATGGAATAAAATAGTTTGCTCAGATAAGAAATTGGTTAGTTTGTCGTCCTGGCTCAATTTGAAAGGCCAATACAGGGTAGTAGAGATTCAATAAAGTCCCAGCAGTAATTTTAGTAACTGGCTGTTGATTGAAAATGATAAAGAGTGAGGTGCAGGATAATAGCAGAGCTCTGCTTACTGTAGACTGGTGGTAGAAAGAGAAAGTGGGGGAGAGAGGAAGCACGAGAGGGAGAGAGGGCTCTTTATTTATTTATTTCTGGCTTTTTAAAACAGATGGTTCCTTATGTGCTGAGCGGAAGTGTCTGTTAACTCAGTTGGCTCACTATTGGTGGCTGCCGGCCAATGACAACAACGGGATCGGGGAGTGTGAGCAACAGTGCAGTTTGCTTTCTTCAGATGCTCTGCGAACAGAAGGATGGCAGCGTGCAGATACTGTTGCACGGCCACCCGAGCCTGTCGGTGCCAGCGCCGGCACCCATCGCACCTCACGGCAGCACCCGCTCAGCCTCGCTGCTGCAAGTATGGGTTACAGGACAAACAGAGGCCAAGAGCACAGGGACGAGTTCAAGTTGTAGTGCTGAATACTTTAGGTAGTTGAGGTTATTTCACAGGTTATTGATCAGAATAATACCTAAAAGGAAACTTTTTTTGTACGGTTTCCTACATACTTTGTGGTTGCAATGGGCCCATAATATTCTCATCCCAAGGACAAGCATGTAGATGTAGAGCATGTTAAACATGTTCCCTTGTTGACTATCAACGCTACATCGTTACTACTGCAGACATTTCCGTTTTGAAAGCTTGAGCAGTGAAAGGAAAGTGCATTTCTCTAGAAAGTTTGGAAGTACAACTGTAGGGTCAAAATGCTGAAAGCTCAAGAATAACTGGAAAGAGTTGGGATGTTTTTTTTAAAAGCTCATACCGCGACCAAAAGTCTGAGAAATAAACCCACAATAATCCATATTTGTTGTGTTTTAAAGGATCATTCCCACGTGCTTTACGTGTTCGACCTATGTCACTTGTTTTCTGGTGAGGACAGTGTTGTTCAACCACCACAAAATTGTTTAATGTTTAACACACAGGATGTGCATAACCAGTAGCCCTACAGCACTGTACTTTGCATATGTATTTTCATGCACACATAAACCAAAACAGGACAACAGGGTTACTGTTTAAACTCAAGTCTAGCGCAGGGATTTATAGGTTTCAAATGTGCATTTTGACGTCTTATCTTAAGCACTCTGAACTGCCTTTGAGTGTGAGCGGTGTTATAAAATAGATAATATTACCTTGCCTCATCCGACAGTCAGAATAATTAAATTACTCATGCACTCTATATGTCTTCACACCAAGAGGTCGGGAGGCGTAATCAGCCTATAGGAAATTTGTCTAATTAACCAGTTGATTAATCAGTATGCTAATGAAACTATATTGATACAGTTCCACGTGTCTGGTTTGAGGCCTAGCGAGGGATGAGATCAAATTAGAGCAGTGGGACAGTTGCTGTGCTAAAAAGATGTCTGGCAATATGTTCCTTCCACGCTGAGGGAAAACACACAGAAACACATCTCTGTCTATCCATATGGCTGTGTTGGTAGTGCATCTGGCTCAGCGTATCATATACAGTTACCAACCTATATTTCCAGTTGTATTCGCACCTCAAGATGTCGCGCGCAAAGTGAAAATTAAGACAGAAGGCTTGTGTTACGGGAATAATTAAACAGAGGCCAAGTGAAGTCACACTCTTCGTGGCAAACGCGCTCCAACCCTCAATTACTCACAGTGAACAAAGCAATTAAAAGGCCTGTCCTATGGAGTTACCTGGGACTGGATTGTGAGCTGTCTGTAGTGAAACCCCCAGGGGCCTAAGGAGCTCCGCTAGCCAGGTCCACAGGTAGGTAATTACTATTGATCAACTGGCATTAGAGCATGTGAAGAGACATTGTTATTTTTGCCAGCGCTCTATTTCAGGTGTCCACTTCAACAGTAGGGTTCGTAGCTCATGGTCTGATAGAAACAAGGTGAGACAGACAGACAGATAAATGGATGGATAGATGGAT